>JAABOM020088505.1:0-29411 GCA_011800125.2 Solanum clarkiae | reverse complement strand
AACTACCTTTAAAGTCCAATGCACAAGCTCGCAACATATCTTCAAGTGTCTGAATGGTGTATTCTGCTTGACCGTCTATTTGAGGGTGGAAAGCTATACTCAAATTCACTTGTGTCCCTAAACTCCTTTGGAAGGACTTCCAAAATTTTGCAGTGAATTGAGCTCCTCGGTCGGATATAATGGAGACTGGAACTCCATGTAGCCTAACTATCTCCTTAAGGTATAGCTTGGCATTCTTCTGTTGTATAATCACTCCTTACTGGCAAGAAGTGTGCTGACTTTGTGAGCCTGTCAACTATTACCCATATGGAGTCAAACTTCTGAAAGGAGCGAGGCAAACCGGTAACAAAATCCATATTGATCATATCCCACTTCTATGTTGGAAGGTCTATACACTGCATATAACCTCCTAGCTTTTGGTGTTCTACCTTCACTTGTTGGAAATTTGGACATTGAGTCAAAAATTTTGCAAGGTCCTTTTTCATGCCTCCCCACCAAAACATTCCCTTCAGGTCATGGCATATCTTAGTTGATCCTGGATAGATGGAATATCGAGAATGATAGGCTTCTTCCATTATCATCTTTCTTAATCCATTAATATCAGGCACACATAATCTATTTTGGCAGTAGAGTACTCCATTTTGTGTAAGTTCAAATCCCTTCATCATACCCTAATTTATCTTTTCCTTAAGTCGTCGTCAAATAGGATCCTTAAATTGTTTTTCTTTCACCTCCATTACTAATGAGGACGTTACTGCATTATGTACAATAACTCCTTCCTTTGGTATTTCAAGGAGGAGAACTCCCAAACTAGCTAGTTGTCATAGATCCTTAGCTACGCCTTGACTTATCATGGCCTTGTCACCAGTATTCATGATTTCCTTATGACTTAGAGCATTAGCTACCACATTTGCCTTTCCCGGATGGTATAGTATATCAACATTGTAATCCTTTATTAGCTCTAGCCATCTCCACTGTCTCAAATTTAGATCCTTCTGCTTAAAAATGTATTGAAAACCCTTATGATTCATATATATGTCAACGTGAACCCCATACAAATAGTGGTGCCATATTTTCAAAGCAAACACAATCGCTGCTAGCTCAAGATCATGGGTTGGATAGTTTTTATCATGTGGTTGTGGCTGTCTAGATGCATAAGTAATTACCCTACCATGTTGTGTCAGTACACACCCTAAACCAACTCCTGAAGCATCGCAATACACTGTATACCCATCAGATCCTTCTAAAAGTACTAGCACAGGTGCAAAGGTTAGCTTATTTTTCAATTCCTGGAAGCTCCTTTCACATGCATCATTCCACTGGAACTTGGTTGCCTTATGTGTCAATTTTGTTAGGGGTGCAGAAATAGAAGAAAACCTTCAACAAACCTCCTATAATAACTTCCAAACCTAGGAAGCTTCGAAGTTACGTGGGTGTCTTTAGTCTTGGCCAATCTTTCACAACCTCTATCTTTTGTGAATCAACCCTTATTCCTTCCTCAGATATAATATGACCCAAGAATGCCACTGATTTTAGCCAAAATTCACATTTAGAAAACGTAACATACAACTGTCGATCACAAAGAACCTGTAACACTTGTCATAAGTGCTCTGTATGGTCCTCTTATGATCTTGAGTATACTAAAATGTCATCGATAAATACTATCACAAACACATCCATGAATGGCTAAAATATGTTGTTCATCAAATCCATAAAAACTTCTGGTGCATTCGTCAGCCCAAATGACATAACAAGAAATTCAAAGTGACCATAGCGTGTTCTAAAAGCAGTCTTGGATATATCTTCCTCCTTCACCCTCACTTGGTGATACCCCGATCTCAAATTGATTTTTGAAAAGAATTTGGCACCTTGTAACTGATCAAATAAGTTATCAATCCCGGGGAGTGGGTATTTATTCTTAATTTTCACCCTATTCAATTGTCGATAGTCGATACACATTCTCAAGGTGCCATCCTTTTTGCATATAAATAACACTGGTGCACCCCAGTGGAACACACTAGGTCTTGTAAAACCCTTCTCCAATAAGTTTTTTAACTGCTCTTTTATCCCGCAATTCTGCTGGGGCCATTCTATATGGAGGAATAGAAATAGGTTGAGTGCCTGGAAATAAGTCAATACCAAATTTATTTCTCCTTCTTGAGGTAAGCCTGGAAGTTCTTCAGGGAACACATCAACAAATTCAGTCACCGCTGGAACTGATTGAAGAGTTGGAGATTCTGCCTCCATATCCCTTACTTTAAGTAAATGACATATATACCCCTTAGATATCATCTTTCTGGACTTAAAATAAGAGATAAACTTCCCCTTTGGTTCCCCAATATTACTTTCCCATTCAAGAACTGCCTCATTTGGAAAGTGGAAGTACACTCTGTTAGTTCGGCAATTCACGGTAGCATAGCAAGAAGCTAACCAATCCATACCTATTATAACATCAAATTCCACCATTTCTAGCTCAATCAGGTCAGCCAATGTGTCATGATCACAAACAGTTACTACACAGTCATAATAAATCCTTCTAGCTATAATAGATTCACCAGTTAGTGTAGACACTTCAAATGGTTTGTTCAATAATTTGGGTGTTCTCTTAAGCTTCCCAGCAACTAGTGGAGTGATGTATGATAGTGTAGAACCAAGGTCAATTAATGCATATATATTATGTGAAAAGATGGACAATGTACCTATGACCACATCAGGTGAAGCTTCCAAATTTTGCCGACTCCCCAGAGCACAAGTGTGATTCTGGACTCCACTAGAGCTAGTTGCCCCTCTAACACCTCTACCACGACCCATAGGTTCTTGTTGACCCTTACCTAATGGAGGAACTGATGATGATGATGCAACAGCTGATCCAGTAGATTGTGCTATATCACCCATACGCCTCCTCAGATTATCTTTTATCATATGCCCTGGCATACCACACCAATAACAAACATTTGTCCCAACAAGACATACCCGGATGACTTATTCCACATTGTTTACAAGGTTTCCTAGGAGTCATTGGCTGGCCCACCGAATATCCCACTGTTCGGGCACCTTGCCCTTCACTTCTTGGACAAAACTGATTACTTCTAGATCCTTGAAATTATGGGGGAGCACTGGCTGCAGAATAGGAGGATGATGGCCTAGGTGGTCTATTAGAAAATCGAGGCTTAAGCTCACCTTGGGATGGTGTAAATTGCCCTGAAGATCTGGCCCTCTTGAACTGCGCCTTTTCTAACTCTTATGTCCTTCTCCTTTGCCTCTGATCCTCCCAATTCTGTGCAAAAGCTTGAATTCTTGTTATATCCATGTCTTTATTCAAGGAAGAAATGGTACAGTCTCTGACCAAATATGTATCCAATCTATCCACATATCGATGAATTCTATCTGGCATAGTAGCAACTACATTAGGAGCATACCTAGACAGGTAATTAAATTTGATGCTATACTCCCTCACGCTCATATTCCCCTGGTAGAGGTACAAGAACTGACAACAGAGGCCTCTCGGATCTCTAATGGCAAGTAATGGCCAAGAAATGCCTCTTTGAACTCCTTCCAAGTGATTGGGGGAGCATCTATATCTTTGGATTTCTTCCAAGCTTCATACCACAATATAGCCACACCCTTCAACCTATATGTCGCTAACTCGACAGCTTATGTACCACTCACATGCATAACATCTAAAGTACGCTGAATCTAATCAATAAAGTCTTGGAGATCTTCATTAGGATCAGACCCAGTAAAGGCTGGAGGGTCCAAATTAAGGAAGTCACGTATCCTGGTGCCAGCTTCCCTATTTGCACCACCCGCACCTACAACTGGACCTTCCTGTCTTTGACCTTAGCTAGCTACTATACGAGTCAATAGTTGGACTATATTTCTCAGATCCTGCACTGTAGCATCGATAGGTGAATCTGGGGATTTTCACTACTTTCGGGTTCATCAAGAGCTGGAGGGCTTAGAGATGCCTGTGACAGAGACTCATCTTGAGCCTCATTTCGTTGTCTCACATGACTAGGTGTACCAATCACCACATCTACTGCCTTCCCTTTACCTTTGTTCTTCCTAGTTTCTGGCATACTTACTCGTTGTACAAAACAATTTAGGGGTTAGACACAATCCACCTATTACACTTAGCTCTATGGCACGATCTAAAGAACGAAATGAAAGTAACAACTCCTAAATGCCACGTAGCCTCCTGCTTATAAATGTGGTGTATAACACATCAATAAACAAGACTTTACATAGACATGGCTTTGTAAACTCCCTAGGATGACCCGCTCTTGATACCGCTTCTGTCACGCCCCAAGTTCTATTAAGGCGGACTGGCACCCATTGCCGATAAGGCCTAGGAGAACCAACCTATATCTATGCATTTTTATACATATTAGAAGGAATTTCTACCTCCAAGGTACCTTTAAATAAGTAAACAGTAATAATAACTAAAAGGAAATGCATATGACTAGGCCGTTGAGGCCATGGTGTCTAAGTTACGAGACATGACCGCACTTTAATTCACATAGTATACAAAGCCTCTGGATAAGAGAAAATATCTTATAAGGGTCGGGACAGGCCCCTCCTCGACTAACTGTACAATACAAACATATAAGCTTCAGACACACACAAGCTCCGAAGAAACCTGGAGCTTAGTATCAGTAACTAGATGTCCTGTACTCCTACTGGGGAGATCTACTATCACCAGTACCTGCAGCTTGAAATGTAAGTCCCCCATAAGGGACATCAGTATAAGATAATTTACTGAATATGCAAGGCAGGAAATGTTGTATATAAAGTAATAGCTCAAACGAAACTATGCACTTTTGTAGGATAAGAGACCACCTTTGGTTATACTTTGGGATCATGTACTTTATATTCTGTATATTACTTTACCTTTACTGTATAATCTATGCACAGTATGTAATGCAAATAACCAGCTGATCAGTGGTAAAACTGTATCAGAATCATCCCTAGCTAGGTTCTTTCTTAACCCCTCGGGCTACCGCTCGTGATAGGATCGTCCCTGACTAGGTGATTCTTTCACCCCTCGAGCTACCACCCATGAATAAATAATATACTTTATCTTTCAATTACCTTTGAGATAATTCTTTTGATGGTCATAATATTAGAGGTGTAGGAATGTAGATATAACATGTGATATGTAGATAATCATACAAAACAATATGACAATAAAAAGATTACGTTACATAAATAATGAAATGCATATGAGATGAAATAACTCCTGAACTTTATTTGGCAAAAAGAACCCATGTAACTTGGTATCCATGTATGTATGCAGATTTGAAGGTGACTATGTATGGGAGCATATGAATATGTGCAAAGACACAGTTAATAGTTGTATCGGAGTTGGTAAGCGCTTTTATGTGCCAAGGAAGGATCTATGTTTCAAGTAGCCTTACATACCTTGTTGTATGACCTCGTTACAACCTTGGAGTGGCTGCATTTTCCCTCAAATATTTATCTGCAGTATATTAGTCAATAAGGCTAGTATTAGCAGCAAGACAACACTTCTTGGCGACCCAATACCATAAAAAAACTAACATCCAGGCAGCAAGCTTTTAATTAGTGACGCAAAGGTATTTCTTCAACCTTTTCACTTGTAATCGTATTTTCTAAAAATCATTCTTATGTACATGTCATGTACATCTTATTTTAGACTCTTAACAATCTTATAACAGCCCACAAAGCACCACACATAACAATTCTACACAACCTACAAACAGGCGGCATAATGTTAAGTCCCTTTTCCCTATTTTAATGTCGACAATCCCAAACTCGTTCCAACTTTAACCAAACTATTCTCGACACATATATACACAAAAACAGCCTTGAACCAGTCTCAGAACAATAACAAATCAATCATTAGGGATGTGAGGCAATAGCCTTCCATCCAACAGCCCACAAGTTCATACTAAGAACACAATTGTGATATCATATAAGGACTCACTTTTACGGTCCGTAAAAGTGGTGAAGAAGCCTGGTTACATTACTATAAAACCAACCTTTGTTAAATACATAAGTATTACTTTATAATACAGCCAACTAAGAAGAGAAAATCCTCTTAATTAACAAGAAAGGTGTACAACAATCCTTAGGATACATGGCGTTCAGAATTTCCAGCATATGTACAATCAACATAGTCTTTTATTTTTCACGAAGAAACCTTATTAAAAACTCAACTATAATAACTTACCTTTACCTGCAAGGTTGAGTTCCTCCTTAGGAACCCTAAAAGCCTCGTTTGGATGCTTCATAAAGTCAAGAAAAGTTGAGAGAAAACTTGGAGAGTAATCTAATTTTTTGTGCAAGTGGAAAATGACTTATGGGAACTGTTTTGACCCCTTTTTTAAATAAGCTCTTTGGCCCACTTTATTTTGAAGTTTTTACCACATATTAATACTTGTTAATACACTTGTTATGTAGCATATTATCCCTTACACTTGGGCCTAAATGGGTCTCCAACTTAATGGGCTTTTTGCTGCTCATTTTTCAGCTTTCTTCTTAATTAATTTGGGCCTAGTTTATCAAAAAAATTGTGATGTCTTTAGGCCCCTTTTAATATCCTCCTTGGGCTGAACATATAGTCCATTGATAATGTTAAGACTTGGGCTAAAGTTACACCCTTAACATGGACGTTATTCACAATCGGACTTGGACAAATTCGACGTCGGGCCTTGTCTGCGTTTAGCTAGCAAATTTAAGCTAAGCAAGTAGGTGACTCACTTGCTAGCTTATTAAGTCCTACAAGCACCTCAATTCTTTCACTTCATTTAAGTCTATACTCTCCTCAATTTGACACAAAACATGTATACACTCGACCCTCTTAAGCATTAGATGCACATATAACCCATTAACACATGATTCAAGCACTTTCGAAAATTAGCGCTAATTTGACCAAGCCATGTCATGTTTAATTTGAATTGTACCAGTATTGTAAGGTGTGGGGTGTTACAATCATAAGGCCGAGAAATGACTTAAAATACAGTTACATTTTTTATCGAAAAATATTTCTTACTTAACTTCTTGATTAAATGTCGTAAAAATACATCCAAATTAACAAGATCCAAGCATACCATAATGTCCTCGCGAAAAATAGAGCAATTTTGACACAAATTTCAATTAATTTCCTTAACAAATGACCAAAATATCGCAATGTAAAGTTTCATCATTTTCGATATATAACCCGCGAAAAAATAGAGATTTTTCCTCGAAATTGCAATGTAAAGCCAGGATATAATTGCATCAAACATGCTCCTAGACTAGTTTGACCATTTTAGAGCTAATGAAATCGTTAGAATTCTCCTCTGAGGCCATTTACTAGGACTTTACCTAAAAACACATTTTATAGGTACAACTTCCCGATTGACTCAAAAATCCACATAACCCCCAAATAACCACACCAATTACCATTCCAATAGTCCCAACTAATCACCAATTGCCTGGGATCACTATACACATGCTTAAGTCAACAAAGTAACTACAAAATCATAGAAATGGCCTGGAGGGTTATTACAACATCCCCCACTACTAAGACTTTCATCCGCAAAAGAACGAATACAGGTGTACCTGGAGACTGCAATCCAAACCACATAGGAATCCTTACCCTGAGCTCACAGAAACCTATTAATGAACAATCATAAGCATTCTTAGAACCCAACAACATTCCACGTATTCTCAACTAACCAGTAGCGCAACGACCCATTTATCTTTAATAGAAAATTTATACAACAATCTCTAAGGGATCCTCAATAATCAATCACTCACCCCATCAGCTCAGTGAACTAGCATGTAAAAGGAAATCAACAGGCTAGGTATACCTGCCTCAACATGTCATCAAATGTCCGAATAATCATAGTTGCTCATAATTATAACTGTGTATTACATATATGGCTCTAGCATCGTCCCCAGTCTCCTTACACAAGCAATTCCAACAAATCAACCATAAATGGTTCACAAGATAACCAAATAACTGTGGCCAATAGCTAATATATTCACACTTACATGTAGGGCTAAATCCCCTTCCCCTACTATTCAGTCAGCTAGGCATCTTAATCACAACATTCACCAGCATAGAAAATAGTCAGGGCACTATCTCAAAATAACATATTATTGATGCAACATCCATAAGTAGCCTCATCATGACAACAGGTACTTAGGAATATAATCGATAATTAACATACCACTCATCAGTATTTTCAACAACCATCAGACCCTCATCAATACAGTAGATACTCAACATACCACCCACTAGTAGACTTCCCTGTACCTATCTCCATACCCATACACACATATATCACTTCCCCAATCATGGTCCTCAGTAGCTATCATCATTTAGTCACATACCGAATACAATGAATGATGGAGATAAAGCACACCTAGTTACTCCCCTTTGGCTTCAAACCAGATGACCGAAACAGCCATGAGTTAATAGTACATGGTCCATACACAGTCTCCTCGACCCAACCTGGCAGATGTCACCTCAATTGAAAAAGAGCTAACAGTTCTAACATTTAATAGATCATGCACTATTTGGTAGTAATGCACAAATCAGCCCTTCGTAAGTAGGTCGTCAACGGGTTACCAAAACAAATACAACTGGTACATATAGGTCATCAAATTTATGCTACAATAGAGTATTAGTCAGCCCAACAAAATTAGTCACTTATAATGGCCACCACGAGTCTGGGTACAATCTTTGAATTATCCTCTGCCCAATACCTCAATCAGTGGCAACCTAACCTCCCGTATAGCACAGTCACATTCCTCTCTCTAGCAATAACTTAACAATCTACAGTAATATATCAAAGAGCTCACAACATGGAAATCATGTCCCCCAGGAGGGCCTCAACTGTCATATCACAAGCATGGACAAATTTACTAAACATCTTATTGGTCTAATCTCTGAACCTGCATACATTAAAGGATACCCACCAATACCCAACAATGAGCCTCTACTGCGCTATTGGAGATGTATCAAGTATAGCCAAGGTGGCAATTCGACTTAATCATCTACCCTAACATGATAAGGAACGAATCAATTAATACCCAAGATAATAACAAAACTAAACCTATTCGACAATATCAACTTATCTGAATATCAAAATCCTAAAGAGTCGCATAGCTGATCCCTCACTAATAAAGGAGGCCCGCTACTACATCATTACGTGAACCGAGATTGAAGAGACCCAAAATCCATACTCACGTAAGCCATGTGAGGAGAAATATATATAATGGCATAAAACCACACCCCAATACCAAGTAACCCGGTACAATGATCAGCACTGTTGTTGATAAATATAGCTCAAAATTTGAAAAACATTATCCAAGCTAGCTAACAGTTGTAACAAGTCCCAGGACAACATGAAAGGCAACACAGCAGATAACCTCAACAAATATCCCAACCAATAATGAACAATCTAACTAAAACCCCAGGTATGGCATCCGACTCATAATCAGGATCACAAAAGCAAAATCACAATTGTAAAATCACAAGGTGTAGCCAAGAGTATAACTGATGACCAACCTCTCAAATCCTATATACACTAGTACCCAACTACCCAATCAACTGATCATCATCAGAATAACATATGTAGAAATCTCACGGTATAGGCTTACATTCAGCCCCTAGTAGGGTACAATCATAGCATAAGTGGAAAATAACCAGAATCACACTAGGTATAGCATACTCATTGGTATCAGGAAGCTAAGCTGGTTAAACAAGCAGTCAAATAATCAAATACATATAGCCAGATAGAGTAATTGCTTAGCGACAACCTCTCTCACCTTAATAATTTGTATTAGAAGTATTTCAAAACCCATACAACCTTTAAACCACACCTAACTTACATATATTGGTATTACAGAGTCCCAACCTCAACAATATATCCCATAGTTCAATACACAATCACCATCAGACAAGTAACAGATCACGAAGCCTATCTCTGAGGCTCCCATAATCTCAATGTCTTTAGGTTTTCTATCCATCTATCAAAACACAAAGGCATCTAGTTGCTGCTCTATAGGCTCTAGAGGTTGCTCCCTATCTAGAACTGAGGATGCAACCCAACTGCTGCTTGGAGTTTGACCCCTACCCAGGATACGCATGAAAGGACAAATCAAATAAGTTTTTAGGAGATCAATGGGATATTGACTATCACATGACCAGAATCAATAACATAGGAAGTTTCCTAAACATCCCGTAGCCTCCTAGATATAATCACGTACATCTTTGTACCTATCCACAGGACTCTACTAGATAGTAACTTTGAACAGACGAGACTAGTGAACCAAAGGATCTTATACAACCTTGTCACGACTTCGTTTTGGTAATGATGGCGCCTGTTAGATCCCACTAACAAGCATGCCAATTATCCAACCCTAGGGTACCTGTCGTAAATCACCAGTCACAATTATAATAGATACGGCAGCATGAAAAGAACACAACATACCTAGAACGTCAAACTCAATTGTACAAATCTACATACACACAAGCACTCACCCATATATATACATAATAATAATAAGATATGTAACCAGAAATGCTCCTATAAATATGAGACACTATTTTGTACAAGGTCAATGTCTGGATACAAGAGTCAACTAGTAAAATAAAAGAAGACTACAAAAGGTCTAGATTATTGATGCTCAATAAGTCTCCTGCTACATCCAAAAGCCTCTCAATATCACATAACTCTAGTACTAGGCCACCCACATAGGTAAACAGGTAACCAAACAAGCATATCATATGCCAGGACTGTTGATAACAAAGATAACTTATACAAGAAACTATATGTCATTTCACTACTAATGTAACAATCTCTATAATAGATGGTAGACCCAAAGACTAACTCCTACAAATCACATAACACCCACAGATGACACAGTGAATCTCGAAGGATCAAGTATATATTCCTTTGAAGAAGCATATTCATATTTCTATCTCCCCTAAGGTATAGTGGTATTGTATTTCATGCGAAAGTCATAGTGCTCAACTATAGGTATAAACAAATAAGAATTCTTAGAATACAGCCAGTACAATGAAGTTTAGCAAGTGTATAATAACTACCAACTAGAAATATAAGATATATGTCATAGAAACCGTGATGAGTCATGTCCACCCTAGGGAAATAGATCATAACTTGACGATTGCAAGTACTTAGGATAACATAAACATCACAACCGCACTACAAGTATCTAACAATCAGGGTTATATTAAAACATAAGAAGTCACAGCCATATCACAGGTATCTCAAACAATGAAGGTTATTAGAATCAAGTTGGAAACCAGAATAGTCCATAGTACCACATATAGTCAACAATATACTCACAAGTAATAAAATCTCAGTAATATCATGCTACGATAGCATGTAGACAAGTGTCAAGCTTAGTACATATACTTTCCCGACGGTTGCAACCCATATCCATCCTTCACCAGGACCTTGCGTGGTTTAACAATGCTATAATTCAGATAATATAATAATTACAGCTGATACAACCCTCAGTATAACAATAGTCATCCAATGTCATCATATACAACACATATAGATCAAAACTAGCTATACACAACACATATTGCAAGGCTCAACCTATAAAAAACACATTACTAAATATCCTAGCTCAATTACGTATGCATTTCAACTCAGTCTAAGGTTTAGAGAAACCCAGCCTACCTGGAATATGGTTCTTTGCACGTCTAGTTAGTTCCCTCTACCTTCTCCCTTTTTCAATCACCTCTAAACGCAATTCCATTGTCAAAGCACGGATCACAAGGTCAACACGGCTGATTTGGTTGTAATATCTCAAGAAATGGGTGAAATTACATCAGTTATGGCTAAAATGGGGAAAAATAGGGCCCACGCCCAAAATATCAAGACAACCGCCATAAAATGATCCTCACATCACGTCGAGTCCACAGCCAGAAATCGAGCATAGGACATCTCTCTAAAGACTGAGAAATGACCTAAAATGAGTTGTACTTCTTATTGGAAAATATTTCTTACATAAATTCTCAACTAAATTTCATAAAAACACATCCAAATTAGTAAGATCCAAGCATACCACAATGTTTCTAACTAAAAGTAGAGCAACTTAGACAAAAATTTCAATTAATTCCATTGAGAAATGATTGAGATATCATAATATAAAGTTTATAGAGATTTTATCTCAAAATATGCATCAAAATTGGAATATGATACTTCCACGGCGTTTCTCATAAAAATCGTACAACATAGACTTTTGAATCACTCAAATCAGATGAAAAAGGAGCTCAAAATCTTGGTTCGAAATGGAGAGGAATGTGTGTATATATGTGTCTGAAAAGCTTCTTGGAAGCTATATATATATATATATGCACACGCACACACACTCATGACAACATTGGCCACCTCACTACCACACTGCAACACATGACAGTACCAAGATATGTGACATCACTACCCCTCTTCCTTAATCTTTCAAACACTATTTTCTATGTTTCGGACTCTTGGGGACTCCAATTTTTACAAACAAACTATGTAATTAGATGGATTTCAACATTTCAAATCCAACAGTCCGGTCAAAACTTTCAGTGGAGCTTTCTATGATAAAGTGGTGGTCCCACTTCTTTATTTATAACTGTTAACGGAATGCCCACAAGGGGTCCAATTGCATTCGAACACCCCCAGTATCAAACAAAGGGTCATCCTAGCCCAAACTTGACTTTTTGGAGCTAACTGTGCATTGAAAATTCTCGTATGGGGAATGGTTTCCGAGGGTGTTGATTAAGTTAGCTATTAACCGATTTCGGCAGCTAAATTTGCAAGTCATGATATAATTGCACTGGGTATGACCCTAGCCTAATTCGCCTGTTTTGGAGCTAATGGATCAGCAAAACTCTCCTCGGAGGCCATTTACTAGGAATGTATCCAAAAACTCATTTTATAGGTACAACTTTTCAATTAACTCAAAAATCCACATAACTCCCAAATAACCCAATCAATAACCATCACAACAGTCCCAACAAATCACCAATGGTCCGCGGTCATTATACACATTCTCAAGTCGAGAAAATAACTACAAATCCATAGAAATGACCCGGAGGGTCATCACACTTTGTTCCTTAAAAATATTGTAACACTTTCTTTGCACCTTTTCAGTGTCCATTCTTAGATTGCTTTGATAATAGCCCAAAATCCCAATATCAAAACATATGTTTGGTCTACTACATGTTTGGGCATACATTAAGTTCCCAATGATTTATGTATAACGAATATCTTTTATTTGCTTACATACCAATTCATTCTTTGGACATTGATTGAGACTAAATTTATCTCCATTCTGAATTGGAACAGGACTGGATGAGTATTTTTCGATTCTAAATCTCTCTAATACTTGTTAAATATAGGCTTTCTAAGGCAATCCCAACAATCCTTGTAATCTATCCCAAAATATTTCTATGAAAATCACATTGGATGCCTCTCACATACTTTCATTTCAAAGTTGCCGGAGAGATATTTCTTGGTACTGTACAACAAACAAAGATCATTAGTAGCAAGCAAGAAATCATGAACATACAGAACTAACATAATAAACTTACTCCCACTCACCTTTAGATATATACACCGATCAATGATATTTTCCTTTAATTCAAAAGGTGATAATAGTTTCATTAAACTTAAGAGACCATTATCGAGAAGCTTGTTTAAGTCTGTACATTGACTTCTTAAGTTTACACACCATATGCTTTTTTCCTTTGCCAGAAAACCCCCTTAAGTTGATTCATATAAACTTCTTCCTCCAAATTCTCATTCAGAAAGGTTGTATTTAAATCCATTTGATGTATCTCTAAATCATAATGAGGTACTAAAGTCATTATAATTCTGAGTGAATCTTTTCTAGAGACAAGTGAAAGAGTCTTGCTATAGTCGATGCCATCTTCTGAGTGAAACCACTAGCAACAAGTCTGGCCTTGTGACATTCAATGTTGCAATTGAGTCTCATTTGGTCTTAAAGATCTATTTACACCCGACTTTTTTGCAACATTCTGGTAATTCAATAAGGTCCCAAGCTTAATTATGTTCCATCGACTTCAATTCATCCTCCATAACTTCTATCCATTTATCAGAATATTTACTTTCAATGGCTTGTGAAAATGAGACTAGATCATTATCAATTTCCAAGTCAATTTCTGACTCGTGTAAATATACCAAATAATCATCAGAAATAACATATCTCTTTTGTCTTTGAGACCTCCTTAATGTTATTTCTTATGGTTCATCTGCTGGATATTCATTAATTATGGCTTCATTATGATTAATAGTAGCATCAACTTGTTCTTGTTGACTATTAGATTGTACAACAACTTCAAGAACAATAACTTAAGAAGAAGTAAAGGGTAGAGAAATTTGAATCTTAACTTCTTTAATTTTCACATTATGTGATTTCTCACTCCCACTAACTTTACCATTCTTAATGAACCTAGCATTTTTTATTTGAAATGCCCCATGTGTACTTTGGAATGCCCCATAATCATAATTTCCACGTACCTCCAAATCCGTAGTAATTTTGAAAGTCCGACTTTTATTCTTGATCGGGGGCAAAATTGAGTAGGAAATGGATATAACCCAGATTTTTGAAGAGCCATAGTGAAAAATAATTTTTTCCCACTTAAACTTGAAATCACTCATACTTAGCTATTTTTCAACACTATAACTGACAAAACCCTCTCTAAAACCTCTCTATGACTCTATCAATTCTCTCATCCAAATCTAAGGATTTCAAGCTCAATTTTGGGACTCAAGGACTTATTTCAAGATCTAAGTCTACATCAAGTTCACCTCAAGGAATTCGAGACTTAAGGTATGCGGGTCTTCATCCATGGGTTCTCTCACCCATGGAGCCCAACCTTCTCTTTTTATGAAAATTGCATGTTTTCAAGTTGTATTACCCATGGGTATCTCTTATTATGAAATATATGAGCATAAATCAAGTTGGGTTTTTGACAAGTATTGATTATGCATGAGTCTTTATTTTAAGCTTGTTCCATTAATTGCTTTTGTCTATTGGGACTATGCATGTTTTGAATAATTAAACTATGAGCTATTATGAACTTTTCTAATGATTTCAAGGTACCCTACATGAGAGTTTTGCTACATGTTTGGTGGGTTGATTTTTGCATTAAGTTTACTCATATTATTTCACTTTTTGAATTGCATGATTTTGAACAAGTATTATGAACCCACCATGTGTTTGATAAAATGACATTACAAGAATTCTCAAGTTATTAATGATCTATTACATGATTTACAAGTCAAGTGACTTTATGATGATTAAGGGATTTTAAGCATGTATTGAATTCATGAATGGTATCTATGATGTTGCAAGTATCAAGTTAAGCCCTATTTCAGTATTTTTACCTCTTGAGCCATTCATGTTAAAGCAAGGGATCATGTATGATGATTATCTACTTTCATGTTCAATTTAGGCTTACTATTAGAGGTCAAACATGTTTATGGACTACTCAAGTCATGTTATCATGTCTCTTACAAGTTATTCATGTTAGGTTTAGAGTATGATTACGTCAAGTATTCCATGGGATTTGACTTAGCATCGATTGATACTTAAGATAGGGGCTTACTCAAGGGGTCCTTATGTAAAGTCTTAGTCTCTAAACTATGTGCCACCATAGGATTATGCATGATCTGTCTTGTATATTTCTAGTTGCTCCATCTAGTTATACCACACCTTGTCAAGGGGATAATATAGCTCAATCATCTTGATGAGGGGGTTACATGCCTCAGATATTTCATTATATGGCTACCATAGAAAGTAGTCCACACCTTGTCGAGGAGGTGACATACCTCGATCATCTCACCAAGGGGGTGACATGCCTTGGATTCCAAATAGTATCTCACTTGGTCTATGTAGGTTAAGTTCTGTTCCCACACATATATTATGTACTATATAAGCTGAAGGTTGTACAAGCATGTTTTATAACTGCATTGATCATGCATGCCCTGTTGTGACTATATATCCATTGTTTATGATTATGCATTTTGAATATATTCTCTTATATCTTTGTTGCATTACACCCTACATACTTAGTACATTCAAATGTACTAACACATACTCTATGCTTACATGATATCGCCATGTAGGAACTGAAGCTCCTTTTGATCATCCTCCTCCTTGTGGCTAGTTCGATTCTTAGAGAAAGCTCTGGTGGATCTTCAATTCTGAGGATAATATCTATTTACTTCATGATTTTTTAAGACTTCTTCTTACGTTGAATACTTATTATTATGAGGGTGATCCCGAGAAGTGTCCTGGCCCCCGCTCCATTCCAAGTTAGAGGTGTTGTTTGATATTATGATGTATTTATGCTATGAGCTTGACTTCCCTTTTATCATATATCTTGT
Source organism: Solanum clarkiae (assembly GCA_011800125.2). Lineage (NCBI taxonomy): Eukaryota > Viridiplantae > Streptophyta > Magnoliopsida > Solanales > Solanaceae > Solanum > Solanum clarkiae. The sequence continues at coordinate 12,999 of JAABOM020088505.1, read as the reverse complement.
TGTTATTTATTTTGCTTCCATGACCAAGGATGTCTGATTAATATGCTAAGAGGCTTGTTTAAGGTCCCTTCAGGTTCCCCATTCACTGTGTCATATCTAGGCCTTAGGCTTTGATCGTGACATCGGTATCAATAATTCTTGTACCATGCGTAGGACAATAAAACCCATACCCCTTAGATTTTTTGGGTAACCAATGAAGAAACCATTGATTTATCTTGAATCAAGTTTCTTTTCTTGTGGATTACAAACTCTGATTCCTGTCGGATAACCCCTAGTATATAGTGCCTCAAACTAGGTTTCCTACCGTTCCATAATTCAAAAGGTGTCTTTGGAATTGCTCTACTAGGAACCCTATTTAGTACGTAAATAATAACCCTTAAAACATACAGATGTCCTGTCAGAATATAGCACATTTAATGCCTAAAACTTGAGATTTTATGTGTTCGCAATGAGACATTATTATTTTTATATGTTTTTACGTTTGTTTTTACAAGAAAAGAAGGTTGACGCAATTTTTGAAAAGTTACAGGTTCTGCTGGTGTTTGAAGACATACAAGATCCTCTATAAGACGTAGCTCAGTATACAAGTTGTAGAGGTCATCTCGTGGAGATTGTTAGTGTTGAAGAAAAAATTGAAGTTCAGCCACACAAAACCCCATTACAAGTCGTAGATCATTCTATGAGCCGTATCAAAATGTTTCGTAAAACTTTCCAATGTTTTCTAGTGTTGGACCAGGTGCTGCAGATATGGACTGCGAGAGGATAATATGAGTCATAGATAAGACTATGATTCATGAAGTTGTTACATAGCAGTGAAGTCCAAGATCCAAGAGCTATGAACGAAAGATCGATTACGACTCATGACCCTTATTATGAGTCATAACTACAAGTTATAACGTGCACCAACTAGTTTTTCTAATTATTTTAAGGACTTGTTTGTAAAGACTATAAATAGTAAATATTAGGTAATTAATTGCAGTTTTTCATAGTTGTTCATAGATTAAAACAGACATAGAGTAGAGAGTACAAAATTAGAGAATTTTTAGGATTTTAGTTTTGGAGACTAAATTTTGGAGAAAAGATTTACTTGTGAATTCTTTTCATCCTTCAAACTTGTGATTCCCAATACAAATTGAATTTTCATGCTCTTCAATCTTTTTGGTTAAGTGATGATGTGCTGTCAAAATACAAGACATTTGATGCCTAAAACAAGAGATTTTGCAAGTTCTGAATGCGACTTTTTATGGTTTTTATGCAATTTTGTGTTAGTTGTGCAGAAAATATAAGTTGGCATGATTTTGTGAGAAAATTACAAAATTTTGCTAAAACACAGGACATACGAGCCACCCTACAAGTCGTAGCACAAGCTACGAGTCGTAAGGTGCCCTAGTAGCATGAAATAGTGAGAAAACTTAAGAATTGAAAGTGAAGGTCAGCCACACAAGGCCACCCTATGAGTCATAGGTCTCATTACCTCTCGTATCGGTGGGGTTCGTAGCAAGGAACAGTGAGCTAAACATTTGGACCAAGAATTGAAGGCCTAGACTATGAGAGGAACATAAGAATCGTAGCCCAAGCAATAACTCGTAATAGTAGGTCATAACAGTTAAATCCAAAATGCCAACTAATGACTACGAGACCCCGATTACAACTCGTAGGTCACCCCATAAATCGTGCCTGCGCGATGTACCTGCTGCCAACTGTATTTTCTGTTTAATTTTTAAGGTAAATTTATAAATAATATAAATACTTTATGATAGGGTTTTAGAGAAGAGAGACTTCAGACTTGGAATTTTTTGTTCCACACTTTGGATATTCTCTCTAAAATATTTCTAGGGTTTAGTGTAGATTTTAATTTTTAATTTGAAGACCCACTTTGGGGGTTTGGAGAATCACATTATACTCATCTTCTATTTGTCAAAGCTTGTGGTTTCCAACTTGAAGGTGTTTTTTTTTCTTCATTATCTTGGTTAAACTCTCAACTATGTCTCCTACATTCATTGTTGTTGATTTTGCCTTTGCCATGAGTAGCTAAGCACCCGCAACTTGGAGTTGTGGGAACCATGAGTTGGTGACATGAAATAACCTAGACTTTGTGCATTTTTTCGATTGGGGCTTTGCATGTATTGTTTATTTTCCTTCGTTTTGGTTGTTGTTTGGTGGTGGCCAACACAGAATCCTGCCTACTATTATGATTCCAACCAAGGTAGTGTCGAATAGGAAAAGAAAAGTAAATGACATAATTCGACTAATGTGTTATCATCTTATCAACCAAACCTGACCAAAGGGAGGTTGATTGTGATAATGCGTAATGATTAGTTGGCACACCATGGTTGCCGACCAAGTGCCACGATGAAATTTAACCTTCACCTTCACAAGAGGGATGGAAGAACCTAAGTTATCATCCTACATGCGAATTCTCGATCTAGGTTATGTTGTCTAAGGTAATAGAGTCAACAAATCATTAGGGAACACAATTTCCAAGTTGTCCCTCAATTTGATTATCTTCTTTCATACTTAGCATAGTGTTTGTTTTTTTATTAATTTTTAATCTCAACCCCCCTATTTTAGAGAATATAGTGAATGATAATTGAAATGATTGTTAGTGGATCAATTTAGTCAAGCCTCGTATTCCCTGTGTATTGGATCCTAACCTTTCGTTAGGTTTATTGCTGACTGTGACCGCTTTACTGTTGGAGCATGAACATCAAAAATTATGGCACCGTTGTTGGGGAATACAGCTAGGTTCTTGACTTGATTTCACAATTAGTTAGTTCAAGTGTTAATTTTTAGACTGTCTTATATTTTACGTTTATTTTTGTTTTTGTTGTAGTCTTGATTAGAGGGGGTACTAGGTTATATGCTCAATACAAAGAGCTAGGGAAATCCCTTAGCTCGATCAACTTAGAGATCCATCAACTCACTAGAAAAATGGCTCATGTGAATGAGGATATTGCAGTTGAGGAAGAAATGAAAGTGAATGATGATATGGGAAGAGAGAAGAATCCACCACCAAGGAACAATAGGCCACAACTTAGGGATTTCAATGAAAACATTTATGGTTGGAACCAATATAACTTGAACCCTATGGCCATGGGCGTTACTGGTACTATAGTGTTGCCTCCATTACCGGCAGATGCTAAGTTCTTAGTGTCGATTGGATTACTTCAAATGCTCCAAAATCATGGTTTGTTCATAAGGCTACCTTCAGAGGATCCCCACTGTGATCTCCATAATTTTGCTTAGTCTGTAAAAGTGTCATGGAGACGCAAAATCTTTCTTTAGATGCAGTTGGTTTATGAGTATTCCCATTGTCACTAACTGGTAATGTAGTTGTGTGGCTGTCTGAGCTTCCTCCAGGTACAATAACAAGTTGGGCAGAGCTTCAGAAAGTTTTTTTAGAAAGATATTTTCCAAGATCGAAGAAGCTTAATCTCAAAGACCAAATAAACAACTTTGAGCAATTGCTCGGTGACTCTATTAGTACTACATGGGCAAGGTTCACTAAATTCTTGAGGATGGTTCCCGACCATAAGATTGTTGATGATGCCTTGGTTGAGATTTTCTATTGAGCACTTGACAAAAATAGTCAAGCTTGTGCCGACACAATCATGGGAGGCATATTTCTTGACCAACCTTGTACGTTGATTGCCAAAAGGATGGAGCAAGTGGTGAAAACCAATATAGCATGGGGTCAAAGGGAAAGAGGTGCTATGAAAACTTCTTGTGCGGTAAACACCAACAATGAGCAAGCTAAGGTCAATAAGGAGATTATGCAACAACTTGCTCAACTTCCCACAAACATGGACTTGGTTTTAAAGTAAAATCAAGCTAGTGTTCAAGCAGTGACTCACCAACCTCCTAAAGCTCCAATATATGATGAACCATTCTTCGATGAAGATGCTTGCTCGTGAATAACTAAGCAATAGGTTTCTGGAACAATCCCCAAGGGTCCAATTCAGATTATTAGAGGCAAGGTTTAGGGAATCAAGGTCAGAAATACAACCACGAAGGTGCATATATAGACAACCGAGGTGGTTACAATGAAAAGGAGAGAGTTACCAATGTCGAATGGGATAGAAGATATGGTTATAGAAATGGTCCTTATGTACCACCCCATAACTGTGATGCCGGGCCAAATACTTTGAGGATTAAAAAGTTGTTTTGACAAGTTGTTGAAAAGAGTCGACTACCAAGATGAGACCTTGAAAGGAATGAAATTGAACATTCAAGCATAAACCAAAAGATAGATCTCACTCGGTAGCTATTAAACAATTAGAACAACAATTTGTGCAAGTTTCTTTGCAATTGAACCAATGCAAAGGGCACCTTACCAAGCAATACAGTTCAAAATCTAAAGAATGATGGGCATTGCTTAGCGGTCATGACTAATAGTGGTAAAAGCATCGTAGATCCCTTATGCTGGTTTTTAAGGATGAAGCTTGTGAGAAGGGTATTGATAGTGAATTTGTTGTTGAAGGAGAAGGTTTGGAGAGTGTTGAGATGCAAAGATAAGAAGTGAGAGAGAAAGAAAAAGTTAAGATAATTCTAAAACCTCCTCCCCTCTTCCCTTAAAGGCTTAAGAAAAAGGAAGAGGATGGCAAATTCAAACACTTCCTCTCGATATTAAAGCAATTATCCATCAATATTCCCTTTCAAGAAGCTTTGGAAAAGATGCCCAGATATGCCAAGTACATGAAGGATTTGGTGACAAAGAAGCACACATTGAACTAAAAGCTTTCATAAGAGCTCTAATAATGTAGTTCCATTATGATCAAATGACTTGCCCAAATGCCAAAGGATCCTAGTGCATTCACTATTCCCTGTACTATTGGTGATGTGGAATTTGCAAGCGCATTATGTGACTTACGAGCGAGTATCAATCTAATGCATCTTGTCATGTTCAAAAAGCTTGGCCTTGGTACTCCTACTATAATAAGAATGCGCTTGTTCATGGCGGATAGAACCATAAAAAAGTCGGAATGGATACTTTTTGATGTGCTTGTAAAGGTTGATAAATCCATCTTTCTAACGAACTTTGTCATCCTTGAGTGTGAGGTTGATTTTGAGGTGCCCATTAAATAAGGAAGACCATTTTCGACCACTAAGAGAGCCTTGATGGATATGGATTCGGGTCAACTTAGATTCAGGATCAATCATGCAGAAGTTGTGTTCGACATCTGCCAATCAATGAAACATCCAGATGAGTTTAAGACTGAAGTTTGGGCTATTGAAGACTTTTGATGATGAATTATGACAGAGTCGACCCACAATGTTAAACAAGGCGCTTCTTGGGAGGCAACCCAAGTATCTTCTATATTTTTGGATTGTTTTGAGTTTGTTTTGATTGTTTAAATTGTTAGGTAGTGGTTTGGTGTTTATTTTAAGTGTTAAAACATTGAATCAGTTATGGTTGGACATTGGTGTATTTTGAAGTTTGGTTTGCGGGTAAAGAGGAAGAACTGAAGAGTTGAAGAAACTTGCATTTGGAGCAGCTTCTACGAGCACTCATATGAGTTGTAGTGCATACTACAACTCATAGTCATGCCTCGTAGAGGGAAATAGTAAGGATTTAAAGTTGGCACACACACTACAAGCCTACCTTACGATTTGTGGGGTCTCCTACGAGCCGTAAGTGGGGTTCGTAGTGCCCAGGTATGAATTCTAATTTTCTTAAGTGTTGAGGTCTTCTACGAGATCAGGACCTACGAGTCGTAGGGGGCCCTATGACTCGTAGTCGGGGTTTCGTAGCCCTAAAATGCTGAATTTTTAAAGTCGACCCGGTAGGGAATATAAGGGGTCAAATATTCAATTGACCCATTTTTTCCCTCTCTTAAACGGTTTTCTCCCCCCACCCCTCCCATCATCTTCCCAACACCATTTCCTCCCATTCCAATGATTCCCACACTATTTCCTGATGAGATTTTTTGGCAAGCACTCCACTAGGCTTAACAGCCTTCTCCTGGTTTTCTCAGTACAACTTTTTGTTCTTCACTCGCTCATTTAGTAAGTTTCCTTGAGTAATTTTGGCATACTTATGTGATAAACTCCTAATATTGTAAGATGACTATGTGTTTTATCATCATAGCGAATATACCCATTAGAAAATAACTATGTGCCTGAATGAGAATTAGGGTTTGATCGTTTGAATTCCCTAACACGATTTTCACTTCTGTGATTGCTTCTGTTGGGGGGTTGTAATGTTGGCATGTTGATCATATAAGTTTAATGCAGGATTATGGAGTGATAAATTTTACAAACTCATGTCGGGGTTGAAATTTGGAGATATTTGTGTGTGTTCAATTATGCTAACTCATGATACCCTTGTGTGAAGTTATTTTGAACTCTCTATGAATCTCCATGGCTTTGTATTAGTGTTGATGATTATGAATTGGAGATTAGTTGATTTTGAGTACATCTTGAAGGTGATTGGGGATTGTCGATTGATTATGAGGTTATGGTTAATTGTGTTGACATGATGCACAATGAGTTTAATTGTGTGTTTGATATGACAAGTTGCTTCGATGTTGGTTATATTTGTTAGAAAATGATCCTTGTTTCTTGTAGGAAGGTTATAGGTACCATAGATGCCTTCTGTTTTCTGCTACGAGGACCCCCTATGACTCATGGTTACCCTACGAGTCGTAATGGTCGCTCGTAAGAGGCAACAGTCACCTGTGGTTCCTTAACACTTACCATATGAGACCACCTACGACTCGTAGTACCTACTATGAATCATAATGAGGGACTTGTCGGACCTGGATTGTTCTGAATTGTATTTTGTTCCCTACTACGAGCCCAGGCTACGACTCATAGTCATCCTATGAGTCATACCTGAGCCTCGTATCGGTGATTAGAATGTTATTTTTCAGGAATCTTAGCACTATGAGGCTATAGTACGACTCGTAGGTCATCCTACGAGTCGTACCTACGCCTCGTATCTACAGAGCTGCAACTGGTTTAGTGTATTCTATTTATCTTTTCCTTCATTGGTTTTGTTATTGTTTTTTGGTTCTCTTGTGTGAATCCTTTTTTATCAAAATTATGGTGCTCATGATGTATTATGGGGTTGAATTTTGAGGTCATATGGCTCCTAAGGCTGGATAAGAAGCTACTAAAGCTTTAGGACAATGATTAAGGGATGACCCATCTGATTATGAGCAATCTGAGGGATCTGTAGAAGTCCACGGAGTACAGATAAATCCTTAGGCAAATATTCCTTAGGCTCGAAGCCGTGCTATACTAGTACCGATGAAGGTTACTAATCCCTCCCATTCTGAAGAGGAGGGTAATGAATATGGATCAGATGATTGCCTCTCACTTTCGGAGTCAGGGTCTATTGAGGCTTCTCAAACCCAACCTAAGGGGGCTAATTCTCAACCTCTGACGGAGATTACTACTACTATCACTTCCACAGACCCCAGAAATACTAGACGGTGTGTTCCAGGCATAAAGGAAATATACGACAAGGGGTTAGAACCCAATGGTCAAGGAAAGCCTGTTTGGTAATTTTAGGAGGAGTCGAGACTCAACGACTCCAGATTGAGTAGGGTGCCAGACTTGGAGGCATAGATCAACTGTCATGGGCTAGGATGGCTATCACAGAAGTTGGCAAGTATGACCCATATCTAGTCCGAGAATTTTATGTGGCCTACTATGCCACTATTCTCCAAGATCTTCCTAGAGAGAAGTAAGCTATAGAGCGGCCAAGGTTGTGAGAAGTTCTAGTCTGAGGTGAAATTGTTGACATTTCAGAGGAGACTATCAGGAGAGTTCTGTTCAGGCCGAACTACAGAGTACATCATTCCACTACAGAGTATGATGATAGAATTGCAAAGATGATGAAAGTGGTGAGCGAGGAAAATGTTGAGATAAAGTCCTAGTTGCTCAGGTGGATAGCCGGCCAGACATGTGAGAAGGGTTTTGAGCCGATATGGGTAACAAACCACGCAGATCAGATCATGAAATCTCACCTCTCATTCTGGGCCCAATTTTGGTGGTATATTATATGTTGGTGCATCAGGCCTACTTTGATGAATAATGTGATGACCCTGGAGAGAGTTGTACTACTAGCCAGCAGTCTAGCTGGCTACGATATTAATTGGGCACGAGTCATGGCCGAACATATCCACGCGTTGGTGCTTTGTACTCAGACCTCATTGCCTTTTCCCATCCTGATACACAAATTGTGCAGTGAGGCAAAGGTACGTGTCTCCCTTCATTTAGACTCACATGTAAAGACCCTGTGTACCATGGATCCCAGCCTAATTGTTGCTGATGAAAATGTCACGACTAAGCCTTGGGCCTAGATGTGACCGGCGAATGGAGAACCCGAAGGAACCCCAAACAAGCCTTATATCATATCATTACACATCCTCGCAGAAGAAATGTAAAACAATATAAGAAACATAAACAAGGGTAATAGGGACTAAGGGAGAGAGATTAATACTTACGTAACACGTAAAAGTTTAGAAATAAGGGCAAGGGACTAAGGTAAAGCTTGTATAACATCAAGACCAAGAGACAAAAGAGTCAAGGCTCATAACATAGATACATAGCATATCCAACAACACCTCCACTATGTAGTAAGAGTAGGGACCAAAATAAAGCAATTGGGCTCACCCTCATAGACAACATAAGAAATAAAAAAGAGTGTCTCAATACATAATAAGTGAAACATAGACCAACGTCCCCGGAATAGAGGACTCACCAACTAGCTTGAATGATACCGAAGTAGTCACGTGGAGGAGAAGGATGATCAACTTAGGCATTGGTCCCTACATGGTGATATCATGTAGGCAAGAGTATGCGTTATTGAATGTATTTAGTGTATAGGATGCAATGCAATAAGAGATAGACATCATAATTTAAATGCGTAACAATAGCCAATAGTCATATTATAGCTATACAACATGTATGATCAATGAATAAGTAAACATGCTGAAGTAACTCACGCTCATATAGGATATCATATGTGTGGAAGAGACCAAGCTTGATTTCCAAAGTACAAACCCCTTGGTAGGTTGGTGATGATTCTACCCAATTACTTAGGTGGTGAGGTACAAACCCCTCACTAGGTTGGTGATGATGCCACCACATCACCTCACTGGAGAAGTATAAACCCTTCACTAGCTTGATGAGTTCAAACCCCCATCTAGGTTAGTGATGATGTCGCCCCATCACTAGGCGGAGAAGTCCAAACCCTTCACTAGGTTGATGAGTACAAACCCCCATCTAGGTTATCCAGGTTCTTAGTCCCCTCGGATTGTGCATGGTCTAATGCAACACTTTATATAGAATTTATCATATACATAAACTCATTGCATCATCATATAGTCAATTATATTATATCTCATGCTTTGGACCTTCAATTCGTCAAGAAACCATAACCGAACATTTTCTCAAATACTTGGCAGGTGTGTAATGCGAATACAAGACCATGCAATTTAGAAATGAAATCATGCAAGAAAATTCATTGTAAAACCATCAATCAACACCTTACAGCACCCTCAAGCAATATACATCAAAACCCCTTGTTGAATCATACAATGGATCCAACATTTATAGCTCAAAATATAGCAAAACAGTCACAAATTTACATAGCTTTAAACATAGTTCATAGACATGTTTATACTAGCAAACCCATTTGTAAAATAAACTTTAAATCATGCAGATTGAGTAAAAAAAATATTAGGGCACCATGGGTGAAAGAACTCAATGACTAAAACCCACATACCTTGACCTTGAAGAATTTCTTGAAGAAGACTTTAATGGAGACTTGAAGCTTGAAGGAATTTCTTAGATTTGGATGAGGGCTTTGGGACTTGAATCTTGAGAGAAATATTATTCTAAGTGTTCGAGTGAGTATTGGGGAATGTTTAGGATGGTATGAGGGTGAAATAAGGCTAAGTATGGGTATTTTCAAGTATGGGAACCCTTAGGACTACGACTTGAAAGTCTTGGACCGAAGTCAAACAAAACAAGACCAAAATAACACTGCTCCGCATCGATTACTCACTCAAATTTGCATTTCTGCACATATAAGTTCTACAAAAATATGCATAAATTCTTCATCTGGTATTAAAATGAGGTGAAATCAAGTGCATTGAAAAGTTAATTCAAAAAGCTTTAATTTGGTGGGTGATGGATCACCCCATTCTTTGTATGCTAGGAGATATGCCTCTTTAAAGTTAACCCTCCTAAATCGCGTTTTTGTGATTTTTGGATTTTGATACGGTTGCTCTAAAATTTGGGTCAGATCCATTACCCACTTAATTTTGCTCATGGAACAAGCATATGAAATCAGATTTTTGAAATAATAAATGAATTTTTAGATATATGAAAATTACAATTCTGTGCACTTCTGATGCACATTTTCGGGAAATTTTTGGGGTCGTTTCAGAAAACCCGGTGGCCCTACAGAGAGCAGTCTTCCCTCTTATTCCACATCCATTTCCTCTAGAGTCGCTAACCCATGACTTGACTCCAGCCACCGCTAGTTCTACTCCAGCTGCTTTAGAGCCGCCTCAAGATGCTGATATAAAGGTCATGATATCCTCTGACATACCTGCACCAGCACGTCCCGCTACTCAGTTGACTCACCAGACTTTCCTCTTATGTTTGCTTTTGCATTTTAGGCACTGGTACCCAGGTTAGCAAAGATGGAGCTCCAGTTGAACAAGTTGAAGAGCCATCTCAAACCTTTGGTTCGTCAAATAGTCCATGACTTGGAGGAGAGGGCCAAGGCATACACTTGTAAGATGGTAGATCAGAGAGTCAGAGCAGTGTATGCCAGACTAGATGCTTTCGCGGATAGGGTCCAGAAGAGACTCGAGGATTCATGGCCTGCTGACATGGTTATTGTTACAAAGGAGTTGGCCAAGTTCAAGGCCGACTTGTTGAGGATGTTAGCGGCCTCGATAATATCCCCGGAGGAGGCACCGGTGGGTGATAATATTTTTTATTTATTTGATAACCGCCCATATGTCAACGAGCTAGCAGTGATGATCTAGCAGTGAGCTATAAGAGGCCTAGGACTACTGATGAGGTTACAGCACTGGAGGAGAAAATCACTAATGTGGTGGTGCAAGAGTCACGAGTTATGGTGGCTATACGGAGAGATTGGGAGAAGCGGATAGCATAGGGAGCTAGGAGCTCAGGTACATCTGCAGCTCGGACCACCGAGGAGGAGATTGGACCCCAGGAGTCGAGGACCCGCAAGATCAGATGGATGCCGGTGCTTGAGCACCATGTGTTTGATATTTTTTACCCCGTCCTTAATTGCTACTTTTGGATACTTTGTTCCTTGGTTTGGACAATATTTTCTTTATGTCAGTTTTTGGATACTTTTATATGTTTTGTTTTAAATATGGTCTTTAGTTATGTTTTTGATGTTTAGTTTTTAAACTGTTGGTTTTTGGTATATATATAGATATCTGTTTACTTTGAGGACAGTATTTTCTTTTGGTGGGGTGTGGGAAGTTATGGAATAGGGTGAAGTTTGAGTAACTTCGAGTCCATAACTTCCCCTATTTTTATCCCAAGCTTTTCTTGTCGTGTTTCTTTTTCCTTGTGGATGCTTTTAATTTCTATTGAACTGGCATGTCTAGATAGTGTAGATAATTTGTAGATATATAGTAGTTACTGATGTGCTGTTAAAATATAGCACATTTGGTGCCTGAAACAAGGGATTTTGTGAGTTCTTAAAGTGACTTTTTAGTGTTTTGATGTGTTTTTGTGTTAATCTTGCAGAAACGTTAGGTTGGCATGATTTTGAAGGAAAGTTGCAGATTTTACTGAAGCATAGGCCATTCGAACCTACCGACTAGTTGTAGGTTGTATTGTAGCAAGAATCAAAGACAAAAAATCAGAAATCTGCCAAGTGAAGGTTACCCTTATGAGCCCAGCCTACGAGTCATAAGACACACTACGACTCGTATAGGTGGACTCATAGCAAGAATCAGAGAGACAAAATGTTAGACCAAAAACTAAAGACCAAGACTACGAGACCAACATACGAGTCGTAGCTTGAGTAAGACTCGTACCTATGGGTCGTACTAGTTCAATCCAAGATACCAAGAACCTATTATGAGACCTTGACTACGACTCGTAGGCCAACCTACGATTTGTAACTGCGAAATTTATCAGATGCCAGCTGTTTTTTCGGCATAATTCCTAGGGTTAATTTGTTAATACTATAAATAGTTTAAGTTAGGTTTTTGAGAGAGAGTTCGAATAGTAGACATTTCTCCATTATATTTTGAAGCTTTTCTTAGGTTTTTAGCGTAGATTATTGCTCTCTTTTGGGAAACCCATTTTGAGGATTGCAAATCTTGCCTTGCACTCACTCTTGATCAATCAAGCTTGTGGATTTACAACTTGTGGTACATATTTTCTTCATTGTTATTGGTGAAACTCTCAACTATGTCTATTGTTTGCATATTTGTGTGTTTTACCTTAGCCATGAGTAACTAAGCACCCACAACTTGGGGTTGTAGGAACCATGGGTAGTTGACTTGAGATGACCTAGGTTTTGTGTATGTCTATGATTGGGGCTTTGCATGGATTGTCTATTTCCCTTCATGATTAATATTGTTTGGTAGTGGCCAACACCAAACACCACCTACTATCCTGATCCCAACCAAGGTAGGGATGAATAGGAAAAGGGAAGTAGATAATAGGATTCGGTTGATGTCTTCCCATCTAATCGACTGAACCTAACCAAGAGAAGGTTGACTGGGAAAATAGGTAACAATATGTTGGCACGCCATGGTAGTCGACTAAGCGCCAAGGTGAAATTCGACCTTCACCTTTATAAGAGGGTTGGAAGAACCTAAGTTACAATCCTGCATGAGATTCACTAATCGTAGTTATGTTATCTAGGGTAATTTAGTCAACGAACCATGGGGAACACAATTGCCAAGTTGTCCCCAGAATTGAATATTTTCCTGCATTTTAATTAGTATTTAATTTATGTTATTTTTGAATCACAAAACCCAC
>JAABOM020088484.1:0-29416 GCA_011800125.2 Solanum clarkiae | reverse complement strand
ATACTTAAGTTCAAATTACACGACATCCACAACAAAATTTCCCAATTGTATAATTATCCTTAATTTAAAGAAATACGAGGTTTAACAATTTTAATGCAGATGGGCAGTAGAAATTGCAGGTTTTTGCTATCCAAAAAATTATAGAAAAGCAAGGGATAGTGTCGCTTAGTCCGTCACTTTCCTGGTACTTTTTTTAAAAACCCAGAAAAGCGACGGAAGTACATCATTTTTTTATTTTTATTTATTAATAATTATTGATTTTTTAAAAATTTGCGACACAGTCCTTCGGAAAATAAATTTAAAAAAGCAAAAAAAAGTGACGGACTGCGTCGCTTTTCTGCGATGCTATCCCTCACTTTTCCATCGCTTTTAAAAAAGCAATGAGGAAAAAACAATGGACACATCTGCATTGCTTTTTCATCACTTTTTGCCAAAAAAGTGACGCAGTCTGTCACTTTTTTGCGTCGCTTTTTGACTATTTTTTAATCGTGAAATTCTCGTGAGTCTACATATTCCCTATGGGTTTGACTCTAGCCTTGGTTAGGTTTTATATCTTGACAGATACCCATTTGTCCTCTATAATAGAGATGTAACTTGGGCAACATCAACGTAAGAAAATAACTTATGTAAAAATACTTAAACAGCAAATCAAGTTTCTGTTGATCATCAATGCATGAAAATACATATAAATTACATATATATATATATATATATATATATATATATATATGATTTACAAGAAAATATTCAAAAAAAATATGTATCTAAACTCATTATACTCTTAGCTCGTCTAATACCATCAATGCGGGTACGTGGAAAAAACATTCTCATGTTTATATTCAAGAAACATGTATCTAAACTTATTATACTCTTAACTCGTCTATTACTATCAATAGGGGAACATAGAAGAACATTCTCATATTTTAGTTTAGTTTTACACACCTAGAATATTGATATTACAATCGAAATTTGATGAATACTAGCTTTCTTGAAGAATATCCTTAATCTTGGTAGTTCTTTTAGAGTGAAAAATTTTGGAAAGACATTGTTTGAATGGCTTCTAATTGATTCTTGAATTCTTGACTTAGAATCTTTTTAGAGTTCTTGATGAAGAACCCTAATTCATAAAGAAGAAGAATCAAGAAATCCTTTCTTGGAATTCTCGAATATGTTTTCTTGAAACCCTACGTTGTGATTTAAAGTTCTATTAGAGATTAATGAATAGATGAAGATATTTTTGTTGGGTAGATTGCAATTAATGAAAAATAACTTACCTTGAGGATGAATCTTGAAAACTAACCCTAACTTGATTTTATTGATGATTCTTGAGCATTTATGTTTAGGAGTGAAGGAGAGGGTTTTACTTATTAAACTAACATTTTATGCGTTTTGGACCTTAAATACACCTCCAAAGATTTTAAAGTAAAAGTACCCTCAAAATAAAATAAAAGGATGTCACTTAGCTTATCCAGAAAATGTTCGCATCAAGTCCGCCACGCGGAGCTATCGTGGACCTTCAGACAACTCTGCAAGTCTTCACTGAAATGATCATAACTTTTTACTTCAAACTCCAATTAAGGCGAAGTAAGATGCGTTGGAAAAAAATTCAAATATCTTCATTTGATATATTATGGGATACCTAACTCATTATACTTTAGTAGATATGACCATTTGAAGTTGAACCTTCTATCAACACTTACGAAAACTTAGTCGGTAGAAATTATTTGGACTTGTCTTGAAGAAAAAGATCCCTTATGACTCTAAATCGCATCCAATATACTTTAAATAATTAGGAATTGATCCTAGCATGTATATATAATCTAAAAGTTATTGTTCTACCTAACTTTTATAAAATCTTACATGAGAACTCAAATGCTAAGAAAATTTTTAGCTTAACTTTGTACTGGAGGGTTCATGTGACCTTAGGTCATCTCCAATTCAATTTTCAAACTAAGAAATTGACTTTAACACCTATACTCAATTAGGAATCATCAACTAAAATCTTATATCATATAAAGTATGACTCTGTCTTAGCTTAAAAAGATTGGTGTGTTATAATAAACATTATTTCTATTGTTATTAGCTTATTTCTTAGTGGTCTTGCTTGTAAATCAGGTCCTGTATAAAGGAATTTGGTACTCTTATTTTGGGTTTTCCATTTTTTAAGTGTGATCTATCCATTGCTAAAGTTAGCTGGGATTGAGCTTTGAAGTCTAGACCTTTAGGTAGATTGGTTTAGTGGGCAACAGAATTGTTGCTTAGTTTGAAGAGTGTTTTCATAATCTGTGCAAAGGGGAAAGGGGAAAAGGGTTTAGTCCATAGATTGCAAAAGGTTGTAATCTTTATTGCTCCTTGAAGATAGTGAAATTGTGCTTAAATCTTGTGTAATAGGTTATTGTTGTTTCTCCCTTGAGCAAAGAGTTTTTTAACATAAAACTCTTTGTGTTATTTTATTTCTATCTTTCTTAGCTTTGTGATAAGGGACCTGCTCCGTTACGATAGTAGATGAGTGTTGTCCATCAATATAGTAATACATGACTCCCTCAGTATATAGTACATAAGCTCTACATAAATAATGGTATGCGTCTCCACTAGGTAAGCATTTTAACCACTAAAATTAGAAAAAAGATGGGCAACTAATTTTGGTCCTCTAAATGAATTAAGCATCTTTTAATTTTCCATGTCAATTTTTGTTAAAATAGCAAAAGGAAAGACTTCATTTTTTAGGATGTTATTGAACATATATGCAACAAATTAAAAGGGTGCAAGTGCAACTTAGTAGGCTTACTAGAAACTGTGCAAATCAATAATATTAAAGGGGGTGTATTAGTAATATTTTATTTTTTTAGTCCATGTTTGATTTGATAAACTAAGGATAATTTCATCTTTACATATGCTTATGTATTCATTAGTTTCTAGATATGTTTGTTCTATGTAATGTTTTATAGATCCATTAAAACAACAAAAGTTCTATCAAAAAAATGCATATAATGAGAAATAGAATGAAATAATTATAAATAAATCTTTAAAAGTATGAAGAGAAACACCAAATACGGAGCATATTCAATATTCAAAATTAATTCTTTTAAACAATCAACTTAAATTTTGAATTTTGATTTCAGTTAACGAACTTCCATAAAGTCACAAATGACTAATTTGAGTGCAAGCAAAATTATAAACTTATGATAATCAGAAATCAAAGAAAATTAAATTTAAAAAGTCTAATAGAGAGAAAACATGTAAAACAATATAGAAGAATTTTGTTTTAAACAAAGCATAACATACACTTCCTTCTCAATACTTTAGTCATAACAATATAGAATATAGAATTAGTACATATGTTTTGAGTTTTTGTCGACACATTTTTCCATAACTAATTAAAATTCAAAAGTCGTCTTCATCGAGTCAAACTAAAGCATCAATCAAATAGTATAATGATGATATAAGTTTTTACGGATACACTTCATTTTTATGGATACACTTCATTTTTACGAATACACTTCCCCATACATGATTCATTGTAATCAATATCTAATGCGGTGAATCAGTCATATATTAACTATTTTATTGCAATGAATCATATTGTATGACCCATTTTCTCAATGAATCAACCCATTAATATGATTCATTGGTGTATCATACAAGAATCATATTGTATGATCCATTTTCTCAATGAATCAACCCATTAATATGATTCATTGGTGTATCATCCTTGTATGATGCACCCAATGAATCATCAACCAATAATATCTAGAAATAGTATCCCAATGAATCACTCTATTCAATCCATACAGTTCTAGTGATTCAACAATATATATGACTCGGTTCTCATATATAAATGAATCATCATATTTAATGAATCACTATAAAAAGTTGTGAACAACTCATAGTTTTGAAATGAATCACGATACAAAATACATACTCTCGGTTTTATATATAGATGAATCACCATAAAAAGTTGTGAACAACTCATAGTTTTGAAATTAATTACCGTACAAGATACATGCCACACATATGAATCACTATACTTTTCTAAACACCTATAGTCCTACGAATCACCATATCTGAGCTTTCTTCTTTGATTTTTTTTTTGGAGATTTTTGGATTTTGGTGATTTTGAACTTGAAAAGGGTCGTCTGAGGTGAACTTTGAACTTCAAGTTCAAATTCAAAATGGATCTGAGATTTGAAGTAGAAGAAAAGGAGAAGAAACAAGATCATCCATTGCTTTTGAATCTGTATCCGTAACATCAGCTAGCCAACTATTGCCATGGTCGTGGCCATATCCTTACAGTTACACACACTCCCTTCTACCTTCACACGTCCTCACTCTCCCTTTATATCTTTTTCCTTTTCCCTTTCCCCCATTTGTCCATTCCTCCAGTATCCCAAAACCTTCGCAAGATTTTTAGTACTCCCCTTGAACGGAATTGGAGAAGATACCCTAACCTACCTTTTGATTTTGAATCAGTTTGGTTTGATTCTCGTTGAAAAAATAGGGTTTATTGGGAAAGGGGATGAGTGTATCAGAAAGTAGCAAAAAAGAGATTTTAGTAATTTATAAAAAAGGTAGAGAATATTTGAAATTATTTTAACATAATGTGGGATTTCTATAATTTTTCCATTATTAAATATGATTATGAAGGTGAAAAAATTACACTCAAACTATACTGTAAAGAATGAATTTATAAAATCAATCCTTGGGAGAAACCCACTTTGCAAGATATTTTTAGTAAGCCTACCGTTGAAAATATTGTGATATTTATAGTTGAATAGGTAAAGCTATGATTGTTATTGTGGTCTTCTCCATCATGATTGTTTAGAAGTGTAAAAGAAATTAATGGGATAAGAACAATGGGTCATACTTTTCCGTTAAAGTTGAAGTCGTTGTTGTTGCCACCAATGAAATTTACTCCAGATCTATTTCCATTTTACTAGGAATCAAAATCGTTGTCTACAAACTAAATGGCTTGTGTGGATTGATGAATATTGCATCCTAAATCCTCTTTCTGATTTTCTGACAATTTTATTTTTACTGATAGGGTAGTTTGTAAAAGATGGACAAATAATTTTCCACTCTTCCACTCTCAACAGGAGTCAACCATTCACCCTAAAATAGGGGAATGGTTAAGCAGTTACAACTGCTCTCTGCTAGTTGGACAATAACTGTCCTTCCTCATCTTTATAGGATAAGGTTGGACAGTTATTATTTAACTGTACCACATATTTTAAAACTAGATTCACGGGTCGAATTAAGATTGGATCGGATCGGTACACATGGGCAACTCATGATCCCAAAATTCTTATATCTCCCACTTCAGACATGGCGGATAAGATCCAAGTCCATATTACACTAACTAAACACACAATTCATATGGCAAATAGTTTGTGTGACCTGTAAGCATAAAGGATTCCCTTCAAGATCATATAAACCTTATATAGGAATTCAATCATGTATTGAAAAAATCCATTCTAATAGTTACTTATCTTATCCCTCATCCTATTTAAGAGGTGCACTCGAGTTCACATTTAATATCAATTTCTATAGTATTCCCTTTCTACTCGAATCAATCTGTTTTGAGTCAACTGCTTTCCTAGATATACATTGCATTGCCAAATCATGCATTACTATTAGTAACATGCTAAAGTAGCAACATTGATTGAAATGCCAAGAAATAGTAAAAGGTCAAAGGGTATTCAATTGAAAAGTTCAACTTTGACTTTTCAGGGTCTCACACGATGAAGAATCGGGGATTATTCTTTCGTTAACCCCTTGGTCACATGTCACACGGTATGAAACACATGATATTATGTTCTCACCTTATGTTGGTGCATGCGTCTCATTCTAACATTATATAGACCTTGGTCTAGACATTTTTTTTGTCCACCCGAGTTTCTCTATACGACTATCCCCAAACTCATTTTCTCAGGGAGACTCTTGTATGATTTCCAAAATAAGTAGATATGGCACTGATATTTATCTCATCATATTCTCTGATGTAAGAGGTGATTGCTTGAGTGAGAGATCTAATCTTGTGACTTGGTCGACACATTAAACATTACCACATGCCTTTAAGATATAAATTCAATAACCTTATATTAATGAGAATGTTATAACAATAAAGTTACTTTACAATACCAACCACATCCTATGTAAGTCTAGATACTTAACATGCTTCTCAAGTAAGTCTCTAGATATCGACTTTGTAAAGGGATCAGCTACCATTTCACGAGTAGGAATATATTGGAAATTCACTTCTCCACTTGCTATTATGTCTCTCACAAAATTATACTTGATATTAATGCTTTTGGTTCTGTTATGATACTTAGAACCTTTGTATATGCGATAGCTGCCGGAATATCACAATATAAAGTCAGGGGACCCTTTGGATTCCTTCTGATATTCAAATGTTCCAAGAATCTCTTTAACCAAACAGCTTCAAACACTGCAGATGCACAAGCTATAAATTTAGACTCCATGGTTGAATGAGATATGCATGTTTGTTTCTTACCTTTCCATGAAATGGTACCACCATTGATCAAGAAAACATAATCGGAAGTGGATTTTCTATCATTCTGATCACCTATCCAATCAACATCATCTAGCCTCTTAAGAGCAAATTAGATCCACTATAACATGATGAATAATCTATAGTTCTCTCTAGATATTTGAAAATTCTCTTTACTACCTTCAAATGATCTCTTTCGAGATTGGATTGATACGTGCTAACCAAACTTACGGCATAACAAATATCTGATCGAGTACATACCATAACGTACATCAGAGTTGCAATAGCACTAGAATATGGAACTCGAGATATTTGTTCCTTCTCTTCATTTGTCCTTGGACACATTTCAAGACTTAAAGATTCACTTCTAGATATTGGAGTATCCATGAGTTTGCAACTATTCATTCAAAAACGTTCCAATATTTTCTTTATGTATGTTTTTTGAGATAAACTCAAAGATTTCTTGGAACGAACTTTTTGGATCTTCACACCTAATATATACTCTGCTTCACCCATAAAATAACTTTAAAAATCATGACTCGATAGTTTTCAAATACTCTAAATCATTTTTTGGCTAATAATATGCCATCCACATAAAGAGAAAGAATTACAAAATTTTCATTGGATATTTTCACAAAAATGAAATGGTCTTCATCGATCATGGTGAAATCTAATAAAGTCACCTCTTTATGAAATCTCAAGTACCATTGCCTCGAAGATTGCTTTAGGCCATAAATTGATCTTTTTAATTTACAAACTTTCTTTTCTTAGCCTTTAACAATGAAACCTATAGGTTGTTCCATGTAGATTTCCTCATTCTATTCTCCATTGAGAATAAAAGTCTTCACATCTATTTGATGTAATTCCAAATCTAAATATGCAACTACAGCAAAAAGTAGTCATACGCAAGTAAACTTTAGAGCTGGTGAAAAGGTTTCCTTATAATCTATTCCAGTTTCTTGAGTAAAATCTTTAACTACCAATTGAGCTTCGTGTCTTTCTCTTGACCTATCTGATTTACATTTAACCTTGAGAATCCACTTATCCCCAATAGGTTTACGTCCTTGTGGAAGGTCAACTAGATCCCAAACTTTATTGGTTTTTATGGACTCTAATTATTCTTCCATCACTTTTAACCATTTATCCTTTTCAAGACTATAGAAAGCCTTAGTGATAGAGTTAGGTTCATAAAACTCCATGTGAGATTCCAAGAAAACATAATCCCTAATTTGATAAGATTTCTTTTCTTGTACTCTTATGAAGTTGAAGTTCTAAATCCTCTATAGGAATTTGGAATTCAAAACTACTACTTGGACCAAGAATTTTCACTCGATCAATTTCCTTATGAATGTATTCAATGGCATTATCTAATCTTCTGAATTCAACATTTTAAACTGAGGCTCACCTTCAATTATATCACTCCATTTTGGAAAATATTTTTCGAAAATCTGACGTCTCCTGATTCAATTTTAGTTACACATCCATCTTCCAATTCATCAATGAATACATACCCTTTGGAGCGTTCTAAGTATCTCATGAAGATACATTTCTTTTCTTTTGCACTTAATTTTTCAAACTCACCCAAATGATCTTTTATATATTCAGCACAACCATAAGGTCATAGATCATCTAGATTTATTTTATGACTAATCCAAAGTTCAAAAGAAGTGGAAGTTATTGATTAGAAGGCACTTTATTAAATATGTAAGATGCACCCAATAATGCATCTCCCCGAAAAGATATGGGAAAATTTTCTAGTTCCATCATTGACCTTACAATATCCAATAATGGCATGTTCCTTCTTTCAGCCACACCATTTTTTGTAGTGTGGAAGTAGTGGTTAATTGTCTGATTATTCCCTTTTCATTACATAATTCTTCAAATCGATTTGATAAACATTCACGTCCTTGGTCGGTTCTCAGAACCTTTATTTTTTTATCTAATCAGTTTTCAACTTCATTAATATATCTTTCAAAGCACTCAAATGCTTCAGATTTATGAGAAATTAAGTAGACATAATCAAAGCGCATGAAATCATCAATAAATCTAATGAAATATGTGGCACCAGACATTTCTTTTACATTCATTGAACCAGAAATCTCGAAATGGATTAATTGAAGTGAGAACTCAGCTCTCTTAGCTTTCTCAAATAGCTTTCACATAATCTTTCTAGCAAGACAATTTTCACAAGTAGGCAATTCAATTTTGCATAAAGGACATATGTTCTCCTTTTGCCAACCTATTCATTCGTTCTTACCCTATGTGACCTAATCTCGCATTCCATGCAATAACATCTAAAACATTATTAGTTGAAGAATATGCCATTACAGAATGGTCAACATAATAGTCATAAGTTGAAACATTACAATCTAAAACGATGAAACAGCCATAACATAGTCCAATACCATACAAGACATAATCTAATGTTATTCTTATACTATTGTGGCTAAAAAATAAGTCATAACAAATATCTACAAGCACTGAGATAGATACTAAGTTTTGTCAGATCACAAGAGCATATAGAACATCATGCAACATCAAGGATTGTTCACCATGCAAGTCAATTTTGCAAGTCCCTATTTCCTTGAGTTCCAGCCTTACATTATTTCCCACATAAATCCATCTAGATGTAGGTGTAACTCAATAAAACTCCACAAAATTGTAGCACTTCATTTTTCTTTTGTCTTGCTGATTAAAAGAACTATTTTCCTTTCCTGAAATATGGTTTTTGCTTTTTCATAGAGGGTTCTTCCTTCGTCTCCTTACCTTTTCTTTCTTCTTCTAATTTTTCTTGCGCTTGAAGCCTGAAGATTCCATACCACTTGATTTAGCCACAAAGGCATTAGTAGAAAATTTAGTAGCACCAACCCACTTATCTTCAAGTTTAACATGTCATGCAACATTAGCAAAAAAAAAAAATTATACTTTTATTGTGGGTCAAGTTAACGTTCAAATGTTTCAACTATTGGAAAGGGACCGGATCATTGCTTGAAACTGTTTCTCATCAGACAGAACATGACCAGCATTCTTAATTAAGTAGTGCTATCATGTTTGACAATACTCTAAGGTGTTGTTTGATGCTTTGATCTTGATGCTTTTTTGTAATGCTCGGTAAAATTACCAAAATACCCCTAAAGGAGATATGTGCGCATAAAATGTCTTCCCATGGTTTTATGATAAATCTGAGGTCGGATATGTGATTAGCATGAAAAATTAAGTGAGAAAGTGGTCTTCGTAGATTTTTAGAGAAAACGGATCAAAAGATAATTTGTCGATACAAAAACGAATTCCATTGAGGGTGAGAGACGGGTGCGGGACACTCACGTTCTCTTAGCCAACACTCAATTTTGTTCAAAAAACTTCTAATGGAATTGAAAAGCTCATTTAGAGAATTTTCGGTGAAAATCACCCAAAATACATAGGGTCCTCGACGTCCCGCAATGGAACCTTTTTTTCTTAAAATAGTGAGGGGCATTGTAGACCTTTTCCTACCCCTCCTAAACTCAAACACAATCAAAATGGATAGTTTTAAGCATAAAAATGATTTTAAACTCCATTTTAATCCTCTTTAAGTTCTTGGAAAATACTAGGGCTAAAGAAAAGAGAAGAGGAGTGTACAATTATGGAGTTCAAGGAGAGTTCTTGAGGATTAATTGTCAAAATTTTCACACCAGGTATGTAAGGATAAACTAAAACATGAGTTTGTTCTTCCATGTGCCTCATTATGGTAATTAATGGAGTTGAGAGTCCATGAATCCCCATACATGTTTCTTGAAACAATTTCTTGAATATTTTCTTGAGAATTCTATCTATTACATGTATTTTCATATGTTGATGATCATCATGAACTTGTTTATGTGAATTAAATACTTTGCATGAATTATTGTATAACCCTATATGATGTTTGTGAAAGCATGCATGATTGAATCTAGGGATGGAGTTTAGAGCCTTCACTTAAGGATGTTGATAGTAATCTTGATGCGAGTATAAGGTTGACTTCCTTGATATTGATGATCCTATGACTCTTCATAATTGAGTTCTTGAGTTCTGTCTAAATGAATTCTTCTAAAAAATGATCTGAGTCTTTGCGTTCTTAATGAGAATTGAGTTCATTGAGATGAGTTAAAATTCCTGAAACAATAGAGGACCCTTGAGTTGAGTTAATAAGATGATGAGAGTTTCCATGAGACTAATTGACTTAATAAGTGCCTCCCTGAGGCTATGAGATGAGGAAGAATTTTATGAGCATTGAGTTTTGGGAGGAGTATCGAGCACCGAAATGGGTATGGGTGAGTCTCACTCGCATTCATTAACTACATTGCTAAGCATAGGATGGAGAATAAACTATTACATCACTTTGTTTCCCTCGAGATAAAGTCCCTGAAACAATAGAGGACAGTAGAGTTTAGATCCCTTATGGATCATATTCGTTCCTCACTCGGCAAGTACGGAACAACTGTTAGTGGAATTACTGTACAATCCCTGGCTCATAAGTGATTGTTCTTGGATAAGAGAAACTCCTAGAAAATTCCCACGTTGACTACTCTAATGTCTCGACCCAAGCCTAGGGCCTAGATGTAATACGGCGAATGGGAAGGCCGAAGACAATCCAAACAAGCCTCTTAGCATGTTATGTACACATTTTTGGTTGTGGAAGAAAAATAAGAAAATAACAAGAGTCAATTGTAAAAAAGGGAGCGGGACTAAGAGGAAATCTTTCATAAACATAGGATCATAAAAAGAGTCAAGCTCAAAAGCATATACAAACTTTGTATCCATCAGCACCTCTACTTTAGAATGGAGTGGGGGCCAAGACACTTCCCGGGCTCACTGTCATAATAATAAGTATTCAAAATAAGTAGCAGGCCTCAATATTGCATGAATAACAGTAGATATTATCCTCGGAGTTGAGGACCCACCAATAGCTTTTTTAGAGAATCGAACTAGTGACGTGGAGGAGAATAATCAAAAGAAGTTTCAGTTCCTACATGGTGATATCATGTAGGCATAGAGTATGCGTTAGTACATTTGAATGTACTAAGTATGGGGTGAAATGCAACAAGGACATAAGACAATATATTCAAATGCATAATCATAATCAATGGATATATAATCTCAATATGACATAAATGATCAATACTTGCAATAGAACATGCTTGTAAAATATTTAACTTGCATTTTATATCGTACATATGTGGAAATAGACCTTAACCAACACAGACCAAGCAGCTATAATTTGGAATCCAAGGCGTGACACCCCCTGGGTACAGGTGGGCATGACACCCCCTGGCGAAGAGTGGTCTACTTGCTAAAGCAAACTAAATATGATAGCATGAACTAGATGGATCCACAAGTATAGCAAGGGCAAAATATATAATCTCATAGTGGCACATAGTTTAGAGACTAAAGACTTTATATAGGGACCCCTTGACTCGAGCCCCCATGTTAAGCCTCAATCTGTGCTAAGTCTAATCCCATGGAATACTTGAAATAATCATACTTTAATCATAATATGAGTAACTTGTAAGAGACATGATAACATGACATGAATAGCTCACAAACATGTTTGACCTCTACTAGTGAGCCTAACTTTAACATGAGAGTAGATAATAATCATACATGAAATCTTGCTTTAACATGAAATGGTTCACAAGAGGTAAAAATCTTGAAATAGTGCTCGACTTGATACTTATAAAATTATAGGTACTTTTCATGAATTCAATACATACTTGAAAGCCTTTAATCATCATGATGTTACTTCACTTGTAAATCATGTAAACAACTTGAGAATCCTTGTCATATAATTTTATCAAACACATGGTGGGTTCATAGTACTTGTTCAAAATCATGCAACTCAAAAGTAAACAAGATGAGTAAAATCAATTCAAAATCAACCCACCTATATTGTAATAAAATCCCTAAATTGGGTATCATGAAGTCCATATCAAAAGTTCATCATAGTTCATAATTTTCATAGCTCAAATCATATATAATCTCAATACATATGAATCAACTCATGGAATAAGTTTAAGATAGATATTCACGTATAATCAACCAACACTTGATAAAACTCCCAACATAATTTATGTTCATATTTCATAATAAGAGATACTCATAGGTAATATAGCTTGAAGTCATGCAATTTCAGTAAAAGAGAAGGTTGAGCTCCATGGGTGAAAAGACCCATGGATGAAGTCCCACATACCTTAAACCTTGAACTTTCTTGAAATTGAGTTTAGGAAACCTTGAAGCTTGAGATGGGTTCTTGAGTTCCAAGATCAAGCTTGAAATCTTCGAATTTGAATGAGAGATTTGATAAAGTCTTGGAGAGGTTTTGGAGAGGGTTTTGTGAGTTATAGAGTTGAAAAATGGCTAAATATAGAATATTTCACGTTTAAATGTGCATTGGGTTACGACCCAAATGCCCTTGAACTGTGTTGGAAAAATAGGGCACAAAATGCACTGATCTATGAACCAGGCGCGATGTAGACCAATTGCGGAGAAAAAGTTACACAATGGCGCGCCTCAGGCGCGTTGCAGCCTAGGTACGGACAGCCACTGAAAATTGTAAAATTAGCAAAAATTATTTTTCGCACGGGTCTTCTAAAATCCTAGTTGTACCTATTTACCACTCAAAGTTTCCCCCTAATCAAGAATATGAAGTCAGATTTTCGAAATCACGCACAAATTTTGAGATATATGAAAATTACGATTATGGGACATTCTGAAGCACATGAGAGGAGTTTCAATATCTCTCCCTTGGGAAAAATCATCCCTGAATATCAAAAAAACATGCGTAAAAGAAGTAATCATGAAGATACCAGCCTTACATGAATGCAAATAATGCACTTAAATATCATTTTCAAAAACTCTCAACATGAATGCCAAAAATCAGCATAAACTTGTTACCATAAACATGAATGCATGCAAAAATGATATGAGGGCTAAAACTTAAGACTTGAAATCATAGATGGTACTTAATTCATTACCTTCGGCTTGAGTAGAGTAGAAGAGATATGTATATTACTTTTTCATGTCCCCCTCGGCTTCCTATATGACACTTTCAACTTGTTAATTCCTCCAAAGGACCTTAACGGATGCTACATCTTTGTTTCACAACCTTTTCACTTGCCTATCAAATATCCCCACCAGGACCTCCTCATTGGTCAAATTATCCTCCACAACACCCACAACCTCTAAGGTCACCCAAGCATTTGTGTCACCCACACACTTCCTCAACATCAACACATGGAAGACTGGATGAACCATGTTCATATTCATAGGCAACTCCAATTCATAGGAAACTTTACCAACTCTACTCGAAACTCTATAAGTACCCACAAACCTTGGGCTAAATTTCCCTTTCTTTCCAAACTATACCATACCCTTCATGGGTGAGACCTTTAAGTAAACTCAATCACCAACATTAAACTCAAAATCTCTTCTCCTCACACTGGAGTAGGATTTTTGTCTACTTTGGGCCGTCTTCAACCTCTCCCTTATCAACCACACCTTCTCCAAAGCTTCCATAACAAAATCGGGGCCTAACAAAGCCATCTCCCATACATCAAACCACCCAACCAGGGATCTACAACGCCAATCATAAAGAGCTTCAAACAGAGACATGCCAAAACTAGAGTGGTGGCTATTGATGTAAACAAACTCAATAAGTGGAAGATGTTCATACCAACTACCCTATACACCAAAACACAAGCCCTAAGCATATCCTCATGAGTTTGAATAGCCCTTTCATCTTAGCCATCTGTTTGAGGATAAAAAGTCATGCTAAGCTTGACCTTGGTACCAAGACCCCTTTAGAAGGACCTCCAAAAATGAGATGCGAATTGAGTACCATGATCCAAAATGATAGACAAGGGTACCCTATGCAAACTAACCAACTCATGAATGTACAACTTGGCATAATCTTTGGCACTATAAGTTATTATAACCAAAAGAAAGTGAGCTGACTTTGTCATTCTATCTACAATAACCCAAATAGAATCAAAGTGTCTCCTAGTCTTAGGCAAACTAATCACAAAATCCATGTTGATCTCTTTCCACTTCCAAGCAAGAATTTCTATGTCTTGGGCTAGGCCACTCAGACTTTGATGTTCGGCTTTCACATGTTGAAAATTATGACATCCGGCTATGAACTTGGCAATATCTCTCTTCACACCACCCTACCAATGCACCTCCCTCGAGTCTCTATACATCTTTGTGGAATCGAGGTGAATAGAATATGATGAATTATGGACCTCCTTCAAAATCAACTCCCTCAAGTCATCAATATTAGGCATACACAACCTACCTTGGTGCCCAAGGGCACCATCTCACCCTTGGGAGAAAACCTCCATTTTACCATCTTTCACCAAAGCCTTCAAATCTAGCAAGGCGAGGTTAAGGCCTTGTTCTGACTTGACTTCCTCAATCAAAGAAGATTTGGAACCATAAAAAACCACTACATTACCATTTTCGACTTCATTCAACCTAACCCCCAAACTAGCCAACCTGTGAACCTCTCTAGCCACCTCCTTGTTACCAATATTCATATGAGCTAGGCTACCCATGGAAACTCTACTTAGAGCATCGACCACAACCTTAGCTTTACCAGGATGATAGTACATACTCATGTCATAATTCTTAAGAGTTCTAACCACCTCCTTTGCCTTAAGATCTTTTTTTTTGTGAACACATATTGGAGACTCTTGTGGTCGTGTAACCACATCAACGTGAACCCCATAAAAATAATGATGTAATATTTTCAATGCAAACACCATGGCTGCCAATTCAAGATCATGGATGGGATAATTGTTCTCATGTACCTTAAGTTGCCTATTACCTGTCATTTTGCATCAACACACACCCCAAACCAATTCTTGAAGAATCACAATAAATCACAAACCCTTCTAATCCTTCCAGAAGAGCCAAGATAGGAGCAAAGATAAGCTTGTCTTTCAAAGTTTCAAAACTCTTTTAGCATTCATCAATCCAAAAGAATTTTGTCTTCTTTTGGGTCAAATTTTTCATAGGAGAAGCAATAGAAGAGAAACCATTCACAAACGCCGATAATAACTTGCCAAATGAAGAAACCCATAAGATTCGTTGGAGTCAAGGGCCTAGGCCAATTTCTTATCACCTTCATCTTCTCAGGGTCCACCTTAATGCCATCACCTGACACCACATGCCCTAGAAATGCAATCTATTTCAACCAAATTCAAACTTTTCATATTTAGCAAACAACCTCTCATCCCACAGGATTTTTAACACCACCCTCAAATGATTCACATGTTCTTCTTCACTCCGAGGATAAATCAAGATATCATCAATAAAGATAACCATAGGCATATTAAGGTAGGGTTTAAAGACCCTATTCATGATATCCATAAATATTACCAGTGTGTTAGTCTACCTAAAGGACATTACAAATAATTCAAAGTGCCCATACCTAGTTCGGAAAGCCGACTTGGGAATATCACTCTCCTTCACCATCACTTGATGGCATTCGAATGGAAGATCAATCTTACAAAAGTGACTAGCCCCTTGAAGTTGATCAAAAAGGTCATCTATCCTTGGTAGAGGATGCTGATTCTTCATAGTGACTCTATTGAGTTGCCGGTAATCAATGGACATTCTAAGAGTACTATCTGTTTTCTTTGCAAACAACAATGGTGCACCCCAAGGTGAATTATTAGGCCTTATGAAATCCTTCTCCAACAAATCCCCCTATTGATTCTTTCAACTTCGCCGGGGACATATGGTAAGGGAGAATGGAAATGGGTTGTGTATCGGGAAGGAGTTTTATACCAAAGTCTATTTCCCTTTAGGTAGAAACACCAAGAAGCTTATCGGGAATTACATCAAGAAACTCATTGACCATCAGAATCGACTCAATAGGAAGGACTTTAGACTCAACATCCCTAACCCTCACAAGATGGTAAACGCAACCCTTAGAAATCAATTTTGAGCTTTAAGACAAGAAATGAACCTACCCTTGACTACTGCATTATGACTTTCTCACTCAAGGACAGGCCCATTAGGGAATTGGAATCTCACTCTACCTGTCCTACAATCAATAGAAGCATAATATACATGTAACCAATCTATCCTAAGAATGATATAAAAATTCACCATGTCAAGTTCAACAAAATCACAAGGCAAGACTTTATGCAATATGGACATAGGATAATTTCTATAGACTCTATTAGAAATAATAAACTCACCAATGGGGTTAGACACTCATAAGGTTCACACAACAATTCGGGACACACATGAAGCTTTTTAGCAACAAAAGGAGTAATGAACGAAAGAGTGGCACCCAGATCAGTCAATGCATTCACATCATAATCAAAAATCTTTAATGTACCGATGATAACATCGGGCACCTCATTCACTCCTTTCCTTCCTTGGAGAGCATAGAACCTATTCGCCTCGGAGCACCCCCTTGTTGGCCTCCCTTTACCATTTGTCCCTAATTAGCACCATGGCCGTAAGGATGACCATCCTTACCCTTGTTTAGAGCATGAGGACACAAACAAGCATTGTGGTATGACACTCTTCATTTACCAAATCAGACACGCTGACACAAACTTGTTCATCCTAGCTCTAGGGTTGGCAACCAGCTGTGGAGCATACTTGGAAAGCTTATTGAACTTGAGGGAATACTCCCTCACACTCATAGAACCTTGCTTGAAGTTATAATCTCCATCATCTTAGGCTTTCTTAACTAGATACGGAAGAGCTGGTTGAGGAAAGCGGCTTTGAAATCCTTCCAAGGAATAGCATCATCATTTCTCCTCTCCAATTTCCATTGAGTAAACCAACTTTAGGCTACATCTTTGAGTTGGTAGGCCGCTAATTTTGCTTTCTCCTCCTAATTGACCCCCATGATAGATAGTACCTTCTACACCTCATCGATGAAATCTGGGGGATTTTCCTCTGCCTTGGACCCATGAAACTCCGGAGGGTTTCATTTTTATAAAATCCCTCAACCTTGAGGTCGGAGTGGGAGCATGAGGGTTTGGGCACCTTGATTCATTTGGTTGGTCATAGTACAGGCCAACAATGTGATGGCATCCCAAAACTCATCATGAGCTACCCCTCCATCTTGAGGAACTTGAGGAGAGGGAGGGGTCGGTTGCTCCTTAGGAGTACAGGCTCTCCTTAGCCTTCCTCTTGGTATTGGCATGATCTAGAAGGGCAAAGAGCATTTGTAAGGGTAAAAGCCTTATATTTGCATCTAAAGCATGATATAGACCATGAAGAAGGGAAATATTTCCAAAAACACCTCACAGCCTCTTATTCATAGTCATGGCGTGCTTTACAACCATGAATAAGACTCTAATCGATGCAGTGCATTAGATTGTTGAGGACTATTAGCAATCTAGTGCTCTGATACCAAGCTTGTCACAACCCAAGCCTAGGGCCTAGACGTGACACGACGAATGGGAAGCCCGAAGATAATCCAAATAAGCCTCTTAGTGTATCGTGTACACATCCTTGGTTGCGAAAGAAAAATAAGACAATAACAAGAGTCAATTGTAAAATAGGGAGCGGGACTAAGGAGAAATCTTTCATAAATATAGAATCATAAGAAGAGTCAAACTAAAAATCATATACAATTTTATGAATCATAAGAAGATTCAAACTAAAAATCATATCCAAACTTAGTATCCAACAATACGTCTACTTTAGAATGGAGCGGGGGCTAAGACACTTCCTGGGCTCACCCTCACAATAATAAGTATTCAACATAAGGAACAAGTCTCAACATAGAATGAATAAAAGTAGATATTGTCCTTGGAGTTGAGGACTCACCAACAGCTTTCTTGGAGAACTGAACTAGCCAAGTTGAGGAGCATGATAGAAAGGACCTCTGGTTCCTACATGGTGATATTATGTAGGCATAGAGTATGTGTTAGTATGTTTGAATGTAATAAGTATGTAGGGTGTAATGCAACAAGGACATAATCAAATATATTCAAGATGCATAATCATAATCAAGTGATATATAATCTCAATATGACATCCATGATCAATGCTTCCAATAGAACATGCTTGTAAAACATCTAAATTGCATATTGTATCGTACATATGTGGGAGAAGACCTTAAGTGACATAGACCAAGCAGCTACAACTTGGTATCCAAGGCATGACACCCCCTCGATACAGGTGATCGGGCATGAGACCCTGTGAAGTGTGGTCCGCTTACCAAGGCAAACCAAACATGATAACATAACTAGATAGATCCACTAGTATAGCAAGGGAAAAATATATAATCCTATGGTGGCACACATTTAGAGACTAAAGACTTTATATAAGGAGCCCTTGAGTCGATCCCCTATCTTAAGTCTTAATCAATGCTAAATCTAATCCCATGGAATACATGAAATAATCATACTTATCATAACATCAGTAACTTTTTAAAGACATGATAACATGACATGAGTAGCTCATAAACATGCTTGACCTCTACTAGTGAGCGTAACTTGAACATGAGAGTAGATAATAATCACACATGAACCCTTGCTTTAACATGAAATGGCTCACAAGAGGTACAAATCTTGAAATAGGGCACAACTTGATATTTGTAAAATTATTGATACTTTTCACGAATTTTATACATGCTTGAAAGCCCTTAATCATCATGATGTTACTTGACTTGTAAATTATGTAAACAACTTGAGAATCTTTGTCATGTAATTTTATCAAACACATGGTGGGTTCATGATACTTGTTCAAAATTATGCAACTTAGGAGTAAACAAGATGAGTAAAATCAATTCAAGATCAACCCACCAATATTTAATAAAACCCCTAAATTAGGAATCATGAAGCCCACATCAAAAGTTTATCATAGTTCATAATTTTCATAGCTCAAACCATATATAATCTCAATAGATATAAATCAACTCAAGGAATAAGTTTAAGATAGATATTCATGCATAATCAATCAACATATGATAAAACCCCAACATAATTTATGTTCATATTTTATAATAAGAGATACTTATAGGTAATATAGCTTGAAATCATGCAATTTTCATAAAAAGATAAGGTTGAGCTCCAAGGTTGAAAGGAATCATGGATGAAGTCCCACATATCGTAAACCTTGAACTTTCATGAAATTGAGTTGAGGGAAACTTGAATCTTGAGACACTCTTTAGTTCCAAAATTGAGCTTGAAATCCTTGAATTTAAATAAGAGATTAGATAAAGTCTTAGAGAGGTTTTAGATAGGGTTTTGTGAGATATAGAGTGGAAAATGGCTAGGTATAGAAGAGTTCACGTTTAAATTGGCATTCGGTTATGACTGCAATGCCCTTCAACTAAGTTGGTAAAGTATGGCACAAAATGCACTGGTCCGCACCCCAGGCGTGATGCAGACCAGTCGTGGAGCACAAGTTACATAGTGGCGCACCCCAAGCGCGTCGTGTCCTGGGTGTGGACAGCCACTAGAAAATGTAAAATTAGTAAAAATTGTTTTTCACTACGGGTCTTCAAAAATTGGGGTTATACCCATTTTTCACTCAATTTTGCCTCATGATCAGGAATATGAAGTCGAATTTCTAAAATCATGCATGAATTTTGAGATATATAAAAATTACGATTATGGGGCATTATGAAGCACATGAGAGGTGTTTCATCTAAGTCAAGTAGAGTTGACTTGAGTTGAGTTCAGTGGAGGTTGAGTTGATTGATGAGGTTCATTTGGTTGATGAGTAACTTATCTATTCTTTATTCTTCATTTAGATGGACATTTAACATTATGATTGAGTATTATTTTTAGTTAATGTTGTTTTCATATTGTTCTACCTGTTTTAGTTTCATTCACCTATTTTATATACCAGTATATTCCAAGTACTGATATCCCATTTTGGACTGCATCATTTTATGATGTAAAAGTACGTACTAGAGATCGTCAATAGGCGCACCATTGAGGATCTGAGCATTTCAGCAGACTTGGTGAGCCTCCTTTACATCGGAGGGTTATTGCATTAATTTTCATCCTGTTATTAGAGTTAGAATTTGAGTTAGCTTTATTTTATTTGAGGTAGCCATGAGTCTATCATTGGCAGCATGTGATAGTGATAGAGGTTTCACAGACTAGAGTTAGAGTATTGACGTTGAGATTTATTGAGTTAGTTTCTTTCAACTAGACTTTTATTTTATTTGATAGTATGTTGAGACTAGATTTTCCATTGATATCTTTAGACTTTCGCTGATTTTATAGAGTTTATTGGTTGAATTGATATAATGAGGCCAAGCGGTTTGCTTGGGGACTAGGAATAGTCTTTACGTGCCAGCCACATCTAAGGTTACCTCCGGGACATGATAAACTTGGTATTAGAGCACAGAGTTCAAGAGTCCCAGGGAGTCAATGATGTCATGTCTAGTAGAGTCCTTATTATTGGTGTGAAGAGCTCCATATCCATAATACGGATGTTATAGGGCATTAGGAATTGTCTCGCTTCTTTTATGTTATAAATTGTGCGATAGAGTTATGCTCTATGAAAAGATCTTTTCTAATTCAGGCTATATGGAATGCAGAGTTATGATCATGCCTTCTAGGAGAGTCATCGGAGGTAGAGGATGTCGTCCCACCAGGCAGAATGTTAACCCACCCGAGCCTCAAGGACATGAGGAGCCCGTAGATCCAGTTGTCCCTATTAAGCAGGCCCCACAAGGTGAGATTCCCAATGCCGAGGTTTGCCAGGCTATTCAAACTCTAGCTCAGGCTGACACAACACCTGCTGCGAGGTAAGGAGCAGGTCAACAGGACACATGACACATCTAGAGTCCAATAATTCTTGAGGATGAATCTGCCTGAGTTAACAGGGTCTAACAGCCACTGATGATCATGAGAACTATGTAGAGGAGCTTCAGAAAGTGCTCCAAGTGATGCATGTGGCCAATACAGATAGAGTTGAACTGGTTGCCTACCAGCTCAAGGGTGTGGCATACTATGGTTCGACCAACGGAAGAAGGGTAGAAGAGAGGATGCCCCATTACTGACTTGGGCAGTGTTAAAGGAAGCATTCCTGGGGTGATTCTTTCAAAGAGAACAAAGGGAGGCGAAGGTAAGAGAGTTCTTGAATTATAAATAAGGCTCTGTAACTATACCAGAGTATGGGCTTAAGTTCCCTCAACTATCTCATTATGCTTCGGATATGGTTGCTCATGAAGGGGAGAATGGGGATGTATTTTGATGGGCTGAACAGAGGACCAAAGAGAGATGGGAGGGAGTGGTGCTTCTGAGTGATATAGACATTGGGAGATTGATGAATTTCATGCAACAAGTTGATGAGGAGAGATAACACGAAAGAGAAGAGTTTATAAGTAAGAAGGCTAAGACATCCATCCATGAGGTTTGAAAGAGAAGGAATGGTAACATATTCCAATTCAGGCCAATACCATCATCAGCTAGTGCACCTATGCCCAGAATAAAGAATAACCAAAGGTATCAGAATGTTGGAGCCCATGGATCTCAGACACAAGCTAGTATGGCTCAAGGTTCACAGGGTAGATCACCATGTAATAAGTGTGACAGATTACACTTGAGTAAATTTCATGAGGAGAGTAATGCATGCTTCTGGTGTGGCCAAATGGGACATTACCAGGGAGATTATCCAAAGCGAGCTGATCGAGCTCCATCTTCTCAACCATCCCCGCCAGCTAGAGGAACCTAGAAAGGTACTATGTTAGATGCAATCAGAGCCATAAACCATTTGTATGCCATGGTAGTCGCCAAGATCAAGAGAATTTTTTAGATGTTGTGATGGGTATGATTCATGTCTTTTTCTCTTGATTGTTATGTTTTGATAGATCCTGGTGCCACACTATCATTTGTAACTCCTTATGTGGCTAGTATATTTGATAGAATTCATGAGAGTATTCTTGAACCTTTGGATGTTTCTACTCCAATGGGTGAGTCTATTCGAGCTGAGAGAATCTAGAAAGCTTGTGTAGTGTCCATCCATCATAGGGATACTCTTATTGATTTCATTGAGTTAAAGATGATTTAACTTGATGTAATCCTTGGCATAGCTTGGATTCATGTCTATTATGCCTCTATTGATTGTAGAGCATGAACCATTAAGTTCTAATTCTCGAATGAACAAGTTGTAGAGTGGAGAGGTGATTCTAGTGCACCTAACGGAAAGTTTATCTCCTACCTTAGGTCTAGAAATCTAATTTCCAAAGGTTGTATCTATCACCTTGTGCGAGTTAAATCTGATGATGTTGAGTCTCCTACTCTTGAGTCAATCCCGATTATGAATGCGTTTCTTGAAGTGTTTTGTGAGGATCTAGTCGGAGCCCCTCCTGATGAGGAGATTGATGTAGGGATTGATGTTCTTACCGCTACCCAGCGTATCACAATTCCACCTTATAGGATGGCCCAGCTGAGTTGAAAGAGTTGAAAGAAGAATTAAGAGATTTGTTAGAGAAGGGCTTTATAAGGCCAATTTTTTCTCCTTGGGGTGCCCCTGTCCTATTTGTGCGAAAGAAACATGGGTATCCCAAAATGTGTATCGAATATAGGCAACTGAATAAGGTCACAATAAAGAATAAGTATCCTCTCCCAAGGATAGATGATCTTTTTGACCAACAACAGGGTGCCTCTTGTTTCTTATAGATAGACCTCGGATCTGGATAGCATCAGTTGAAAATGAGGGAATGTGATTTTCTAAAGACAGCCTTTAGGACTATATATAGCCATTTTGAGTTCTTGGTCATGTCCTTTGGGCTGATGAATGCACCTGCTGCCTTCATGGACTTGATGAATAGGGTGTTCAGACAATATCTTGATATGTTTGTGATCGTGTTCATCAATGACATTTTGGTGTATTCGAGAGATAAGGAGGAGTATGCCAATTACCTCAGTGTTGTCCTTCAGACCCTCAAGGACCATGAGTTATAAGAAAATTTCTCTAAATCTGAGTTCTTTCTTAAGTCAGTGGCTTTTCTAGGACATGTTGGTTCTGGTGATGGTATTCGAGTAGATGCCCAAAAGATTGAAGCGGTTAAGAAGTGGCCCAGACTGACCTCTCTGATTGATATAAGGAGCTTCTTGGGGTTGGAAAGCTAGTATCACAGATTTGCTGATGGATTTTCTTCCCTATCCGCACCATTGACTAAATTGACTCAGAAAAAGGTTAAGTTTCAGTGGTCCAATGAATGTGAGAAGTGTTTCCAAGAGTTCAAGACTAGACTGACTATTGTACCAGTTTTAACCTTGCACTATGGGATAGAGGATTTTGTAATATATTATGATTTTTCGAGAATTGGATTGGGATGTATGCTAATGCAGAGACGGAAGGTGATAGCCTATGCATCCAGACAACTTAAGGTTCATAGAGGAACTATCTGACCCATGATCTTGAATTGGTAGCGATGGTATTTGAACTTAACATTTGGCGCTGCTACTTATATGGAGTGTATTTGGATGTGTTCACTGACCACAAGAGCATGCAGTATGTCTTCAGTAAGAAAGAGCTCAACCTGCGATAGAAGAGATAGTTGGAGTTGGTCAAGGATTATGACATGAGAATTCTCTACCACCCAGGTGAATCTAACATTGTTAATGATGATCTTAGTAGGTTGTTAATGGGTAGCACAATCCATGTTAAGGAAGGAAAGAAGGAGTTAGCAAAGGAAGCGCATCGATTAGCTCGATTAGAAGTTCAACTTGAGAAGAATGATGAAGGAGGTGCTAATGTTTAGAAATGGTCAGCTTCATCTTTGGTGGCAGAGGTGAAAGAAAAGCAAGACCAAGATCCTATCATACTTCAATTGAAAGAGGTTGTCCACAAATAGAAAGCGATGGTCTTATCCAAATAGGGTGATAGAGTGTTGAGATACCATAGTAGATTATACGTCCCAGGTGTTGATGGTATCTGAGATAGAATCATTTTTGAAGCCCATAGCTCTAGATATTTCATTCATCCTGGCTCTACTAAGATGTACCATGACTTGAGGGAAGCTATTGATGGAGTGGGATAAAAAGCGATTGTGGAGTTTGTCTCTAAGTGCCCGAATTGCCAGTAAGTCAAAGCTGAGCATCAAGGTCATATGGATTGACACAAAACTTTGAGATTCCTGAATGAAAGTGGGAGATGATCAACATGGACTTCATTATTAGTGTACCGAGGTCTCAAAAGCAACATAATTCAATATAGGTGATCGTGGATAGGATGATCAAATCGGCTCACTTCTTAGTTGTCAAGACAACTAACACTGCATAGGAGTATGCCAAATTGGACATCCAGAAGATCATGAGGTTGTATGGAATTCCCTTGTCTATCATCTCAAATAGAGGAGTTCAATTCATCTTCCAATTTCGGAGATCTTTTCAAAAGGGATTTGGTACTAAAGTGAATCTAAGTATAGCCTTTCATTCATAGAAAGATGGCCAAGAAAAGTGTATAATTCATACCTTAGAGGATATGTTGAGAGCCTGTGTCCTTGACTTAAAATGAAATTGGGATGATCAATTACCATTGAATGAATTTGCATATAACAACAATTAGCATGCAAGCATTCAAATGGCTCTGTATGAACTTTTCTATAGGAGGAGATATAGATCACCAATTGGGTGGTTTGAGGTTGAAGAAGCTGAGTTGATTGGACTTTATCTTATCCACCAATCGATGAAGAAGGTAAAGGTCATTAAAAAAAGGTTGAAGACTGCACAGAGTCACCAGAAATCTTACATATATGTGAGAAGAAGAGACTTAGAGTTCGAAGTAAATTCTTCATTGTACTTGAAATGTCACCTCTGAAGGGTTTCATTAGATTTGGAAAGAATGGGAAATTGAGTCCTTACTATACTGGTCCCTATCAGATTGTGAAATGGATTGGAAAGATTGCTTATGAGTTAGAGTTGCCTTCCGAGTTAGACGTAATTCATCCAGTATTCCACATCTTGATGTTGATGAAGTGCTTGGGAGATCCTGCTCTAGTGATCCTTGTTGAGAGTATTGGAGTAAAGGATAGTTTATACTACAAAGAGATTTTGGTCCAAATTCTTTATCGTCAGGTTTGCAAGTTGAGAACCGAAGAGATTGCCTCAGTCAAAGTCTTGTAGAGAAATCAATTCGTTTAGGAAGTCACGTGGGAAGCTCAGGAAGAGGTGAGAGCTAAATATCTGCACCTGTTCGTGACTGCTAAGGAGAATGTTGAAGGTAGTGCTCTTACCCTCAACTAAATTGTTGTTTCTATTCTTGAGTTGATGTGCTTATTCTTGAGTCTGAGTAGAGTTGTTGAGGTTAATGAGGAGTCAAGAGTTTGAGTTGTTGAGTGAGACTTGAGATGAGTCTTGAGTCAATTCATACCTTGATATCAACCTTACTCATCATTCAAGGACAAATAATCTCAAGGGGGAGATGATATAACGGCCGAAAAAACTACCAAAATATCCCTAGAGGAGAGATGTGCACATAACGCGTCTTCCATGCTCCGATGGAAAATTCGAGGTCGGATAAGTGATCAGCAGAAAAATATTGAGTGGAGAAGTAGTCTCGGTTTATTTTTAGAGCAGTCGGATCAAAAAATAATTTTTTGATGCGAAGAACAAAGTCTAGTAAGGCTGTGCGACTGGTGTGTGATGCCCACCTGCCACAGACGTACACTTACTTTTGTTCCAAAAAATTTCCTACGAGATTAGAAAGCTTGTTAGGAGAATTTTTGGTGAAAATCACCCAAAATACATAGGGTCCGTGACATGTGTCGAGATGACACTTTTTCTCTTAAATTTGTTAGGGGCATTCTAGACCTTTCTTAACCCCTCGTAAACTCAAAACAAGACCTAAATAGGTTTCTTTGATCGTAAAAAGGGTTTTAGACCCCATTCTAAGTTCTTTCTAAGTTCTTGGAAAAGACTAGGGCTAAAGAGAAAAGAAGAGGAGCATAAAATTGAGGATTTTGAGGAGAGTTCTTACGGATTAATTGTCGAAAGCTTAACACCATATATGTAAGGCTAAACTAAAAGATAAGATTGTTCTTCCATGTGCCCCATTAATCATAATTAGAGGAGTTGAGAGTCCCTGAGTCCCCATACATGTTTCTTGAAACACTTTCGTGAATATTTTCTTGAAAATTATATTTGTTACATGTATTTTCATATGTTGATGATCATCATGAATTTGTTTACTTGAACTAAATACTTTTCATAAATTATTGAATAACCCTATATGATATTTGTG
Source organism: Solanum clarkiae (assembly GCA_011800125.2). Taxonomy (NCBI): domain Eukaryota; kingdom Viridiplantae; phylum Streptophyta; class Magnoliopsida; order Solanales; family Solanaceae; genus Solanum; species Solanum clarkiae. Next base: position 2,709 of record JAABOM020088484.1, on the reverse strand, counting down.
AAAGCATGCATGCGCGAACCTAGGGATGGAGTCTTGAGCCTTGACTTGAGTATGTTGATAGTAATCTTAGTGTGAGTATGAGATTGAATTGAACTTGATGATCCCAAGAGTCTTCATTATTGAGTTCTTGAGTTTTGTCTCAATGACTTCTTCCAAATGATGATCTGAGTCCTTGAGTTCTTAATGAGAATTGAGTTAATTGAGATGAGTTAAAGTCCCTGAAACAATGGAGGACCCTTTAGTTAAGTTAATGAGATGATGACATTCTCCATGAGACTAATTGACTAAGTAAGTGCCTCCATGAGGCTAATTGAAATGAGGAAGAGTTTTATGAGCTTTGAGTTTTGGGAGGAGTATCAAGCACCGAAATGGGTAAGTGTGAGTCCCACTCATACTCATTAACTATGTCACCAAGCATAGGATGGGGATTGAACTATTACATCACTTTGTTCCTCTCGAGATAAAGTCCCTGAAATAATAGAGGATAGTAGAATTTAGATCCCTTATGGACCATATTCGTTCCCTACTCGGGATGTATGGAATGATTGTGGCAACATCAGCGAGATTGTTATACAATCACTGGCTCATAAATGACTATTGTAGGATAAGAGAAACTCCTAGAAAATTCCCACCTTGAGTACTCTGAGTCGAGTTGAGTTGAGTTCCATTAAGTCGAGTTGCATTGGGGTTGAGTTGATTTATGAGGTTCGTTTGGTTGATAGATTATTTGTCTGTTCTTTATTCTTATTTTGGATAGACATTTGACATTCTGATTGAGTATTATTTTTGAGTTGATTTGTTTCTATATTTTTCTACCTGATTTCATTTCATTTAGCTATTTTACATACTGGTATATTCCAAGTACTGATGTCCCTTTTTGGATTACATCATATTACGATGCAAAGGTAGGCATTAGAGATCGTCAATAGGCACATCGTTGAGGATCTTAGCATTTCAGCTGAGTTGGTGAGCCTCCTTAACTTCCAAGTGTCATTACATTTATTTTCATCGTGCTATTAGAGTTAGACTTTGAGTTAGCTTTATTTTATTTTGAGGTAGCCATGGCCTATCATTGGCACCATATGATATTGATAGAGGCTTCACAAAATAGAGTTGGAGTATTGATGTTGAGACTTATTCCACTAATTTATTTCTACTAGCCTTTTATTTTATTTAATATTATATTGATACTAAGTTTCCCATTGCTATCCTTAGACTCCCCTTGATTTTTATAGAGTTTATTGATTGAATGGATGTGATGAGGCCAAGTGGTCGCTCGGGGACTAAAAATAGTCTCTGAGTGTCGGTCACGTTTAGGGTAACCTCTCGGGGCATGACATTTTTGAAAGTGTCAAACTTGATAATTAGCTATCTTAGGTGGGTCACAGAAGTGCCCCCACATGTTCCTTGCAAGTGTCCATATCGCATGAGCATTAAAAAAATTTTCACGTTCAGGAATCATTTAATCAACCACAGAGCTTATAATGATTCCACGTGCAATGAAACATGCCTTTTTACAGGCTTAGTAAGTTTAATAGTTTTTGCTATATTGAACAATGTTGCTTCTTCTGGTTGGCATAGAGTATGGTTTATACCTTCAAGCGCTTTTTATTCATCTAAGACATACCATATCTTACTACTCCAAATGTTGTGATTGTCACTATTTACTTTGTCACCTTTATTTAACTCCACAATGATACTTGTTATTGCCATGTCTGTAACTAAAAGACAATTATGCATGTTCACTCATCAATTAGGAATGTGTATATACATTCAAGAAAATTTATTATAATAATAGTTTCACATTTAGTGTAAAATTGAAAAGGTATTTGAAATATTCAATCATCATTTACGTTCCAAATGTTTAACCAAAATCAGAAACTAATTTCTTAATGTATATTAACAAAGACTTTTCACAAAGATCACTAAGTCTTAGATTATTACCATATAATAGAATACCATGATATATCAAATGATCCATGGCTATGGAAAGCAAAGATATAATATAATTCATAATATATCAAACAAGACAAAAAATGAAACAACTTGTTCATTACAAACAGAAAATCAAATAGGATATATATCTGTAATTTTAACTCATTTTACTCCTAAAGCCAACATGAATCTCCATAAAGGTTTATTTGTCTGGTTTATTTGTCTCTGTTTCATCACAATTCTCAATAAATTCGTGCTTCCAAAAAATTGGTAAAGAATCCTACAAAATGGCTAGGGTTTCCTTTTCCTCAACGCTAATATGATTTTCTTTAATTTTATCCAATTTCTTACTAAAATCTCTAAGGAAGTCCAGTAAAAAGTCTGACTCAGTCATATTGATTTTTAGAAAACACAATAAGCAATTTTCTTCCTTCCCTTCTTTCTGCCCTCATACTTCTATTTCGATTATGTTCCATGATGGAATCACTTCTTATGACTTCCGATTCTGAATTAGAATCAACAAGTTATCTTTTCTTCTTATGTCGTATTCTTTTACTTTTTGCTCCCCCATTAATATTACTCCCACTTTGGAGTAACAAGAGCATATTCCCGTTCATCCATATCTAAAGTAGAAACTGAAATTCAATATATAACATATACCACTCAAAAAATGACAACAAATGTCACAAATTTCTGCCAGAGAACAAAAGATCACACTCAGAGCTTTAAAGATCTAATATTTCTCTATTTACATCCAAGAAAATCAACCAACAC
>JAABOM020088475.1:0-29417 GCA_011800125.2 Solanum clarkiae | reverse complement strand
CCCAAACTTCAACCAACGATTTCTCTCTCAATTTTGATCGAATTTGAGCGATTCAAAAGGCTAAATTGTATATTTTTTGAGGAGAACATGATGGGAGTTTCTTAAATTGATTTCGGTGTGTCTTATGAGGTAAAATTCATGATCTTGCTGCTGCGTTTTTAATATATTTTGAAAACTTTAACATGCGATTTTTTCCTCATATTAACTCCATTTTTAAAATGGTTTTTGCTGTTGAATTCCTTATCACTTGGGAAACATTTTTATGTAAAAATTTCTAGATTCCAATAATTTTTTGGGCGACGAAATGTTTGAACTGTTTTACCATTTTCACCCAAATTAATTGATTTTAGTGTCGTTAGATTTATTATGTAATTATGATGCTTATTTGAATAGATTTTGGTGAATTGGAGTTTCATAGAAAGGGAAAAGCTTCAGGATTGACGTGATTCGAGACTTTATATAAGGAAAGTGAATTTCTTAACCCTTGTTAAGTATATAGAATTTTACACTTCTAGTGCGAGGTGTTGCGAATGATTATGTAGGCTTTGATCGAAATATTTTGGATTGGGTAGTGATCCTATGCTGATAATTGACTTGTGAATTAATTGTTGTGGTTTGGTTGATTGATATATCATTGTGATTGATCTGAAATCCCAAGACCATGAAACCCATAATAATCTTGAACTTGATCTCTCAAGGTGATGCCTTGAATAAAGAAGACTTGATGAAACATTGGCAATGAAGTGAGAAGTAATGATAAAGAATAACAAATTACATATATTGGATCGGGCGTCACGTTCTGACATACACACACACACACACACACATATATATATATTGGATCGGGTGTCACGTTCCGACATATATACATATATTGGATCGGGTGTCACATTCTGATACATATCTATATATATATATATATATATATTGGACGGGGTGCCACGTTCCAACACAATAATAATAAAGGAAAACATATTAAAATAACTTAATAATCTCAATGTCAAAGAACCTATCTCCCAAAAGAAGTGTGATATGGAGGCCTGAGTCCTCATGTGTGTTATTGATATCGTTGATTGATTGTGTACTTGTTCTTGCTATTGCTACTTGTTACGTGTTATGGATTATCCTTTGCTAAGTATTTTATGCAGGTTGTGGTTGTGGGGGTCTTGGTTGGAGTGTTAGGGGTACTGGTATTCTATGTTACTTAACTTTATGTTTATTAGTTCACTTGCTGAGTACCGTGTGTTTGGTACTCACCCCCCATGCTACAATAGTTTTGTAGATTGCGAGCCCAGATTGTCGTGATATTCTCCACTCTTCCTTGTCCGAGGCTTCATGTGGAGATTGTGAGAGGTAGCTGTTTGCTATCCCAGCTGGCTCCTTACTCCTATTTATGATTTTGTTCTATTCTAGAAACAATATGATTTGATACCTGTGCTTTCTTTCGAATCTATTGTAATACATTAGAAGCTTGTGCACGTGACAACCAGGTTTTTGGGGAATGTACATTAAGTTGACTTATTATTTATAATTGAACTTTCATTTTTATTATAACTTCACATTTTTATTGTTATAGTTTGGTTGTAGGCTGACTTGTCTTGGTGGAATAAGACAAGTGCCATCACGCCTGAATTTTTGGTCGTGACACTTCCTCATCTCAATTTATCCTCTTAGAGGCACTCATAAACTTCTAGACAATCTCGTGGAGATTATCATCAACTCATTAAATCAATTCTAAAGTCCTTAATTATTTTCAGGGACTTTAACTCATCTCAATTAACTCAATCCTCATTAAGAACTCAAGGACTTATATCATCGGTTAGAAGAAGTCATTTAGACAGAACTCAATAACTTAGTTATGAAGGCTCATAGGATCATCAAGCTCAACTAACTCAACCTCATACTTACGTCAAGATTTTCATCAACATAATCAAGTCAAGGCTCTAGACTCCATCCATAGGTTCATTCATGCATGCTTTCACAAATATGATATAGGGTTTATACAATGTCTCATGGAAAATATTGAATTCAAGAAAATAAGTTTATGATGATCATCAACATATGAAAATATATATAATAGATAAAATTTTCAAGAAAATAATCAAGAAAGTATTTCAAGAAACATATGTAGAGACTCATGGACTCACAACTCCTCTATTACCATCAATGGGGTACATGGCAGAACAATGTCATACTTTAGTTTCTCCTTATATACCTGGTGTGAAGTTTCAGAAATTAATCCTCAAGAACTCTCCTCGTACTTCTCAATTTTATGCTCCTCTTCTCTTCTCTTTAGCCTAAACTTTTTCAAGAACTTAGAAAGGACTTAGAATGTGATTTTAAACCATTTTTACGCTCAAAATTTACCTATTTAGATTGTGGTTTGAGTTTGGAGGGGTTGGTAAAGGTCTAGAATGCCCCTTATGAAATTTTAAAAAAACTGTTTTGTCTCGGGATATGGGATCCGCATCTCGGACCCTATGTCATTTAGGTGATTTTATTTGAAAATTCTCTGAATAAGTTTTCCAATCTTATAGAAAGTTTTTGGAATAAAATTAAGTGTTGGTCCATGGCAGATACGTGTCGCACACCTGTAGCCCACCCTCACTATGTTTTTGTTTTCACATCAAAAAATCATCTTTTGATCTGGTTTATCTAAAAATCAACCTAGACCACTTGCCCACTCATTTTTCATGCCGATCACATTCCTGGCCTCGGATATGCCATCGGAGCATGGGAAGATGCATTACACGCACACCTCTCCTCGAGGGTTATTCTGATAGTTTTAGCATATGTTACATTATCTCTCCTTTGGGATCATTCGTCCTCGAATGATGAGTAAAGGTGGATATCAAGGCACGAATAGACTCAAGACTTATCTCAATACTCACTCAATAACTCAAACTCTCGCCTCCTCATCAACCTCAACAAACCTTACTCAGACTCAAGAATAAACACATCAACTCAAGAATAGAAACACAAATTTAGTCAAGGGTAAGAACATTACCTTCAACATTCTCCTCAATAGGCTTGAATAGATGCGGGTATTTAGTTGTTATCTCTTCCTTAGTTTTCCACGTGGCTTCCTCAAGAAATTGATTTCTCCACAAGACTTTGACTGAGGCGATCTTTTTGGTTCTCAACTTGCGAACCTGACGATCAAGGATTTGGATCGGAATCTCTTCGTAAAATAAGGTAATCTTCACTCCAATGCTCTCAACGGAGATCACCAAGGCAGAATCACCCAAACACCTTTTCAACATCGAGACATGGAGTACTGGATGAATTGTGTCTAACTCGGAAGGCAACTCTAACTTATAAGAAACCTTCCCAATCCTCTTCACAATCTGATAGGGGCTAATATAGCTAGGACTCAATTTCCCCTTCCTCCCAAATCTCATGACACTCTTCATAGGTGATACTTTCAAGTACGCCCAATCATTTACCTCAAACTCTAAGTCTCTTCTCCTCACATTGGTGTAACATTTTTGGCGACTCTGTATAGTCTTCAACCTCTCTTTGATAACCTTTACCTTCTCCATCGATTGGTGGAAAAGATCTGGCCCAATCAACTAGGCTTCTCTTAACCTCAAACCACCTAATTGGTGATCTACATCTCCTCTCATATATATCTTCATAGGGAGCCATTTGAATGCTTGCATGATAACTATTGTTATATGAAAACTCAATCAATGGTAAGTGATCATCCCGATTTCCTTTTAAGTCAAGGACATAGGCTCTCAACATATTCTCTAATGTCTGAATTATATGTTCTGCATGGCCATATGTTCGTGGGTGAAAGGTAGTACTCAAATTCACTTGAGTACCTAATCTCTTCTAGAAAGATTTCCAAAATTGGGAGATGAATTAAGCTCCTCTGTCTGAGATGATGGACAAGGAAACTCATGCAACCTCACAATTTCCTGGATGTACAACTTGGCATACTCCTATGCAGTATTAGTTGTCTTAATTGCTAAGAAGTGAGCTAATTTGATCATCCTATCCACAATCACCCAATTTGTATCATGTTTCTTTCGAGACCTTATAGACCAGTGATGAAATCCATGTTGTCATCTCCCACTTCCATTCAGGGATCTCAAAGTTTTGAGCCAATATACATGGTTTTTGAGCAACAACTACATTAGTTTCTATTGTAAGTGTTACAAAAAGTGTTGTAGTAGTTGCAGCAACTTCAACAATTGTTTAAGTTACTGCAACAATTGTTAAAACTGGTTCAACAGCTTCTGTATAGTTGTTATGATGACTTTGATAGTTGTTTGATTTTTTTATCCGAAGTTAGGTGAAAAAGGGGTGGTTATGGCGACAAAAGAGGTGTTGATGGTAACAACGAAGGTGAAGGCCATGGTCATTATGGAATCTATCATGGAGGAGAAGAAAGTGGCAACGATTGTGGTGGAGGAGGAAGAAGAGAAGAAAATGATGGTGGTGGAGGATAAAAAAGTGGCGGTGATGGGGAAAAAAATGGTGGTTGTGGTGGAGGAGGAAATAGAGGATGCAGTGTGTGCCAATGGGGAAAGAAGAGAAAAACTTAGTAGTAGTCAAAGGTGGTGACTGTGGAGGCAACTGCAACTGCAACTGCAATAGAGGAGAGGGATGGAGTGGGTGGCGGCAAAAGGGTAGGGAGGGATGAAATGGGGGTGAAGAAAATAGAATTTTTGTGTAAATAATAAAACTTTGGGATTTTCAAATTAGTGTCATCAACACTAATTTTAAAATTGTCACCTCTAACCAATAATTGAAACTAGTGTTACTTTTTTTTTTAATTTTGAAGCTACTGGTGCTGGTCAAGATTTTATTGAAATTATTACTCCCTCTATTTACTATTAGACGTCAATTTTTTCTAATTTGGTTTTCATTTTTTCTTGTCATTTTGGAGAATCAAGATAAGGACAATCTTTTTTTACCCTATTTTACCCCCTAATTTACTTAAAAAGTTAATATTTTTGAAAAATGAAGAGTTTCTTGAAAAAGTTCAATGACCAATTCATCTTTAGATTATCTAGGCAATATTTCTTGAAAAGACATAACTATTATTAAATCAAGAGACACTTTCACTTGCTATTGTATTGATAATATTAAATTATTAGAATTTCAATTATGACTTTGATGAATATTTTTATCAATTAATAGGGATAAAATAATAATCTTGTTATAATAATCATTGATTTATTAATAGGTGTGCCAGCTAAAATTTGACATCTAATAGTGAAGGGAGGGAATATTGGGGTTGGTTTAAATAATAGTGAGAGAATTGATATTGTTAATTTTGTTGGTGATAGTTCAGAAGTTGGTGAAACTGTTTTTGAGGCTTATTTAGTTACCGTCAACAGTGGTAAGAGAACCTACGCAAAATTGAAGAGGCAGGGTGTTATGCTATTTGGTCAACTCTTAGGCTATGCTCTATCAAACAAATCTTTGCACCAACATCATGCTAACTTACTTATGCATTCTATCATTTATGGTGTTCTATTCTTTTGAGTAAACTCCATGGGGCATATACAGAGAAAGCGCTTGATTCTATTTCTAGGATACGTCAAAATAGATCTTAAAACTTTGTTAGTTTTGAAGTGCATAAAATGTTATGTTAATGTGAAGCAAGTTGCTTTAGTAGATATTGTAGTTGACAAACTTTATGTTAATTATTACCAATCCGATACTTCATATAGTTGTTTAATTTGTTCCTCTTTGTTTTGTTATATGGTTAATATTAATTTCTTCTTAGTTGTTATATTTTTTTCCAGTATTTTTTTGTATGTAAACATAGAGCAATAGTGCAGCGGAATAGTAGATTGATATACCTCTAGCTATTATTGGCGATGTAGTCAGAATCACCATCGTTTGCTTTTCACTTTCCAGTAAGTCTGCTAAGCACTCAAACCTCACTCAATATGTTGTGTAGTGTAAAAAGAGATTTTTTGGTTAGGGACCTTTAACCAGATGTACCCCTATTTATAGTTTTTCTACCATCAAGAATAGTAGTGGGGAATTAGTGGTTAGTGGGAAGTTAGTTGGAGTTGAAGATTAGTAGAGTATTGGAGTAGTGGATTAGTGGAGAAGTTAGAGAAGTAGTGGATTAGTGGATGTAGTTATGTAAATTCCATGGGTAGTGGGTGTAGTGGCAGTTGCAACTTCCATGAAAGTTACAAACCACATCCATAGAAGTTATGGAAGTTACGGACTACTATCCATGGAATGTGGTCAACATTCCAACATTATCCCACTTGGTTCGTCACTCTAATCCTATTAGTGAAACATAATACATGAATCGTGGTGATAGTTCCTCTGAAGACGAGTAGTATCTTCCATCTATCACAATATACTATGTTTCTAAATCTTAGCCCACATAAATTAATGAATAAATTCAATGTTTATTCTAGGTCCATATTTTAGTGATAATTCTAAAAGTTTAACTAAATGCGCACAGTTAACAAGAATTATCATATAAAATAGAGTTTCATTAACATTTATAGTTACATAGAAATGTTACATAGTGGGACACTGGGACTAAGTCCCATTGTGACTATATGATCCTTAAATTTATGCACTGGCATGCTTCAGTGCTGATGTTGCTTCAGTGCTGACGTGTTCAATGGCCACTTTCTTATCTTTAATACATTCTCTTATGGCTAGATATTTGATGTCGATATGTTTATTTTGGCTACCACTTTTGTTATTCTTAGCCATATAAACAATAGCTGAATTGTCAAAATATAATTTATTGGCTTAGCTATTGAGTCGGCAATTCTAAGACCAAAAATAAAACTCTTTAACCATACACCATGTGAGGTAGCCTCAAAATAAGAAACAAACTCAGCCTCCATTGTGGAAGTAGTGACCAGAGTTTGTTTGACACTTCTCAAAGATATAGCTCCACTGGCTAGCATAAAAATGTATCCTAAAGTTTATTTTCATGAATCAACACAACCAGCGAAGTCTGAATCAGAGTAGCCAATGACTTCTAAGTCATTTGATCACTTTTACATAAGAATGTAGTCTTTTTTCCATTGAAGATATCTTAAGACTTTCTTTGTAGCTTTCCAGTAGTCAAGACCTGGATTACTCCGATATCTCCCTAGCATTCCAATAGCAAATACTATGTCCGGTCTTATACAAACCTAAGCATATATCAAGCTTCTGACAGCAGAAGCATATAGATGTCTTTCATTTGCTCCCTCTCAAGATCGTTCTTTAGGCGCTCATTCAAATTGAACTTGTCACCCTTCAATATGGGAGTTACACTTGGTGAACAATCTTTCATTCAAAATATCTCCAAAATTTTATCGATATATTATTCTTGAGATAGACATAAGGTACCTTGATATCAATCTCGATGAATCTCAATGCCAATAACATAAGATTCATCACCTATGTCTTTCATGTCAAAATTTTTGGAGAGAAATTATTTCATCATGTATCATTCTCTTGTCATTGGATGCAAGTAAGATATCATTCACATATGAACCAAGAAACATATTTTACTCCCACTAACCTTCTGGTACATACATTAATCCATAATATTCTCAACAACGTCAAATGAAGAGATGACATTATGAAACTTTAAGTACCATTGACGGGAGGCTTGTTTTATTCCATTTATGGATTTTTTAAACTTGAATACCAAGTGCTCAACATTACTAGAGGAGAATCCTTCTGGTTATTTCATATAAACCTCCTCCTCTAGATCACCATTGAGAAATGCGGGTTTCACATCCATCTGTTGTAATTCTAAGTCAAAGTGCGCTACTAATACCAATATAATTTGAAGGGAATCCTTTTTAGACACAGGAGAAAAGATCTCTGTGTAGTCAATTCCTTCCTTTTGAGTGAATTGTTTAGCAACTAGTATTTCTTTATATCTTTCTATGTTACCTGATGAGTCCTTTTTAGGTTTAAAGACCCATTTACGTCCAATGGCTTTAACACCATTAGGCAAAGACTTCATTATTTTTCATGGAATTCATATCTTCTTTCATGGCTTGTGAAAAGGACTCAATATCATTTTTGACTCCAATCTCAAATTCTTGTAAATATACAACAAAGTCACTAGGAATTGCTGATTTTCTTTCTCTAGTAGATCTTCTTAATGTTGTACCAACATTTTCTTGTGGATCATGTTGTTCAACTGGTTGTTCAAGATTTTCAGATATTACTTGAACAACTTGATCTATAGGAATATTTTCAGCAACATGTGGAATCTCATTAATTGGTTGTTCAACACCTAATTGTACTTGAGGGAATTATGAACAACAATCAATTTTTGACTTAAAGTAGAGGGTCGATCTCTTGTAGAAATAGTATTCTGAATTTGATCACTCCCACTAATCAAGTCATTCTCAAGAAATTTTGCGCTTCTTTATTCACAATCCTAGTGTTGTTAGATGGATAATAAAATTTGTATCCTTTACGCCTTTTGGCTTATCCAATGAAATATCCACTAATGGTCCGAGGATCTAGTTTCTTTTCTTGTGGGTTGTAGATTCTTACTTCAGACGGGCATCCCAATGTACATATATATGTTAAGCTTGGTTTCCAATCTTTAAACAATTCGAAAGGTGTTTTTGGAAAAGCCTTGGTTGGAACTTAATTTAATATATACATTGTTGTCTTAAGAGATTCAATCTACAAGGACTTAGGTAGTTTTGAGCTACTCAACATACTAAGCACCATGTCCAACAATGTTTGATTTCTTCTTTCTACTACACTATTCTGATCTGTAGAACCAGGCATGGTGTATTAGGCAACAATCCTATTTTGTTGAAGAAATTCCACAATCAAACCATGTACTTGTCTATCCTCAGTATATCTACCATAATTTTCACCACCTCTATCAGTTCTCACAATCTTAATTTACTTTCCGTATTGTTTCTCTACTACAGCCTTGAACACTTTAAAGGCTTCTAATATTTTGCTCTTATTTTGAAGCATGTAGAGATACATATATCATGAGTAATCATCTATAAAGGTGATAAAATATTTCTAACCATATGCATCTATATCTGGACAACATATATCTGAATATATTATTTCTAATATGATTGAACTCCTCTTCGCACCTTTCTTTGACTTGTTTCTTTGCTTTTCTTTAATGCAATCCAAACAAATATCAAAATCAGTAAAATTTGAAGTACTAAGTACTCCATCATTTACTAATCTCTTAATTCTATCTATGGAGATATGTCCCAATCTCCAATGACATAAGTGTAATAACTCGTGAAAAATATTGAAATACCCCTAGAATAAAATCATGCGCATAACATGTCTTCCCAAGATGTAGTGAAAAATTCAAAACTGGATGTGCAATCAACACAAAAAATGGAATGGGAAAATAGCCTTGACCCGATTTTAGAGCAACTGAGTCAGAAAATAATTTTTTATAATTAAATCTGGGACAGTGTGAGTGCGCACCGAGGGCGCGATGCGCCTGGGGCGTGGACTTACACTTGGAATTTTCTTAAATTTCTTGGAAAGAACATATGTTGAGAATTTTCGTGAAAATACATATGTCTGCGCCCTTAGCGCGACGCAGACATGAAATAGAGTGAAATTTTATTTCTTTTTACGAAAATGGTCTTTCGGTCATTCCCCAACCCCTCCCAAGTTCAATAAATGAGTATAAGGGATCTTTTACATCAAGCCAAGTCCAAAGAATCTCTACCAACTAAGGTTTTTGTATGAGTAGGTAGAGGTCAACTTCAAATTACCATATCTCTTAAAGTATAATGAATTAGGTGACCCATAATATATCAAATCGAAGATAATTGAATTATCTTTCTAACATATATAATTTTATCAGAGTTCATGGTAGAAAGTTATGACCATTTTAGTGATGGAGTATAGAGTTGTCTGAAGCTCTGTGCTTGGAGCGCGTCGCGGACCTGACGCAGACCCGTACTAGATAAGCTATTTTATTTTGAGGGTACTTTTATCCTTAAACCTTTGGGTCTATTTAAAGTCCTAAACTATATAAAATGTCAGTTTTCATAATCAAAAACCCTTTCCTTCACTCCTAAACACAAACGCTCAAGAATCATCAAGAAAGTCATCAAGTTAGGATTAGATTTCAAGAATCACCATCAAAGTAAGTTATTTTTTATAAATTTCAAATTATCCAACCTAAATTTCTTTATTTATTCATGAATCTCTAATAGGATCTTAAGTCATAACCTAGAGTTTCAAGAAAACAAATTCAAGAATCCCAAGAAAGAATTTCTTGATTCTTCTTTTTCAACAATTAGGGTTCTTCATCAAGAACCCTAAAGATTATAAGTCAAGAATTCAAGAATCAAAGAGAATTTCTTCAACAAATGTCCTTTCAAGTTCTTTTACTTTAAAAGAACTACCAAGATCGAGGATTTTCTCTAAGAAAGCTCGTATTCATCAAATTTTGATTGTAATATCAATTTTCCAGGTATGTAAGGCTACTCGTAGCGTTGGATTGAGTTCATCCATGTGCCCCACATGTTAATTCTTCGTAATTGAGTTCAAGTAGAGTCTTACCCTAAGTCTTGAATTCTAAATGAGTTAATTCCTTTCCATGGAGTTTGATATATTCATGTATTGAGATTTTCATATATTTTTACATTTTATATTGTTGGAATTTTTGTTCGTGAATACTTTTCCATGAACCATAACAAAATTGATGATCATGGATTTACTATATATTCTTTGATATTGAGATTTATGATTTTTCATGCATTAAACAAATATTTTGAATAAAGGTTTTGCATGTTCTAGTAAAGATGATGACTTTTCTATGCATTGATGAAAGAGTAATTTTAACAAATATTATATATGTATTTTATCGAGTCCAAAGAGATATATTTTAAGGAACACATTTTGGTGAGATAATGCATGATTTATTGAGTTTTGAAGAAAAGCATGAGATTTACTAAATTTTTCTACTAAATTGGGGTCTTAAGTTGAGATACTACTTTTAATTGTTAAATTAGGTAAGCCCTGAAATTCTTACGAAAATCTATGAAGTTAGAAATCTTGCTTTAAACTCAAGTAAAGTATTAGAATAAGTATTTTATGAATAGTTAAGCTTGAAGCCTATGATTTTAGATAGTTTTGAGAAAAGTTAAGAGAATGCTAAGTTGGACTAAGTCCCAAAGAGAAAAAAGTAATACTTTGAGCAAGAATATTCTCTTAAGTATGAGCATATAATTAATACTTTTGGGTATAGTATTGAGCACTGATATGAGTGAGAGTAATAATAATTCGAACTCATAACTACGTAGCCGATGTAAGATAGGATTATACCAAGAGTATAACTCCTCACTTGCCACAGAGATGGCCCAGTTTTGGGATGGATCACTCCCCTAGTTTTCGTTCCTTACCCTGGCAAAGCGTGGGATGGCTCTGGAAGCTCTGGCACGATGTTGTATCATCATGAAGCTCATAGTGATTGTTGTCGGGTTAGAGAAACACTCCAAGAAGTAAAGTTTATTATTTTACATACTAAGATTTATTATTTCTTTATTAAAGTATTTTTTTTATTATGTTGCATATTTAATTGAGTTGAGCTATTTGCAGAGCTAAGCATTTGAGTAGAATAATTTTTATATATTGAGTTGTGCTTATTAATTCATTAAAGTCAGTATTTCTTTATATTAAGTTACACTTTTAAACAAGTTCAAAAACATATGTTTTACTTGCATGACATACTTTTGTCAATTAAGCTATCTAAAAATTCAATTTTTAAAGTGAGTATCCTGTTCTTCGTACTTTTTGGCCATCTTACATACCATACATTCCATGTACTGATGCTACTCGGTGTTGCATCATTTTATGATGCAGGTACAGGTTTTAGAGATACTCAGCAAGCACTTTGTTGAAGATCTATTCAGTCGCAGGCAGTGGCGAGACCTCCTTACTTTCGGAGGAACCCTTTTATTTTAGTTCATTCTTTTTTTTTTTGTTCTTAAAGCATCCTTGAGCATGTCTTGGCACCTTCTTATGAGTTGATAGAGGCTTCATAGACTGAGTTAGAGAATAGTAGAGCCTGTCTTACTTTCAGAGTCAATTTTGAAGAATTATTATTTTTTACTTCAAGAGAAACATTGAGTTATTTTAATACAAGATATAAAATTATTTTACATGAGAATTCGCATGCCCACTTGAGTACTTTACTTTGTTCTATTAAATCTTCCGCTAATTAAATAAGTGAGTTGAGCCAAGTGGTTCGCTTGGGGACAAGGAATGATTTCTGAGTGTCGGCCACGTCCAGGGTGTAGGCTCGAGACATGACAAACTTAGTATAAGAGCACAGAGTTCAAGTGTCCTAGGGTGTCTATGTTTCTATAGGAACTTATTCATGGTTATATGGGCCCTACTTTCATAAATAAGGGACTATTTACATTTAGGAAAGTTTCCCCTTCTTTCATATTCTAAATCATGTGATAGACCTATTCTATAAGAAATCTATGATAATTCATGGGCTGCTCTAAACCTTTAACTATTCCCCATTAACGAGGTGATAGAGGTAGCAATTTTCAAACTCTTACCGATGAGACCCCCAGAATGAGTAATTAGAATAGTAGAGAGACTGCACCGGGCTTGAGGGAGGCCGACTAGTGTGCTAAGCTTATTGACTGGAAAGAGTGCACTATTACTTATATGAATCATGCATTTGAGTTAGCTCTAGATGTACCCAGACCATCTTTTCAAAACTTGCTTCCGACATGACCCATGAGAGAGAAACTTATGTCTCTAGAGAGTTTAATGCCACCACTTAAGAGTGAGATGTAAAGTCTTATAAACCTTGAGTAGAATTGAATCATCCCAGAGTTAGAAGGATGATGATGGAAACACAGGCATGAGATAGCAAGAGTGATGGCTAATTAAGGCTTGTAGTTAGAGTTATGTACCTATTAGGTAAGTAAGGTGATGAGTCGATTTCCCTAAGTTGATGAAAGAGTAGTGAGTGCCCTATGATTATCATGATGAGGTATAGAGAGAGAGAGTTAGTATCAGAATGTGTTAGAACATGCTCAAAACTAGAAAGAGGTCTATGTTGATGTATTTTGACATTCTTGTCGCGAGAGTGAAGTATAGATGTTAAATAAGGGAAACAGAGTACTTTTGAGGTACTAGACCTAAGCTAGCTTATGATTTCAACATGAGAGTATCATAAGATTCCTACAGTAATGAGTTTAGCTAGATAATAAGGTGAGGTATAAAAGATGGGTAACTGGTACATGAGTTGTAAAGAGAGGATGTGGATCGAGTATTTGATATGAGACTTTAGTAAGCCTATATTTCTAAATTATTACCTAGTAGTTATTGGTTGGTATAATACTAGGTAAGTGTGTGATGCAGATGGTAGCAATAATCCCTAAGCTTGAAATTTTGAGGAGTGATGTGAAGAGGGAGATAGCATGATGACAATGATAGTCCTTGTTAGAGATTTGACCTAAGAATCTTGTTGTAGTGTGTGTTCAACGATTAAGATGTTGACTGGCAAGGAACGTTGTGCTAGGAGTAGATTAGAGGTACCCCTTAGATGGAAATAGTAAATTAAGGAAGAAGCACTAAAAAAGAGGAGGTTAGATTGTAAGAGTTATGGGATGTGGTTATATATGCCATAAGAATAGCAAATATAGAAAGATTCTCATAGAGGCAGGAAGGAGCTAAGAGTATTATTGTTAGAAAGAGTCTGAGTGGCTAGTTATATATATGCGACTATAGCATAATAGAAGAGTTTAAGATATTCTTGTGGGTAGTGATTCCATGACCAGGTGGAGGTATATGCTTACATCCTAGTAGAGGAAATTGATTCCCAAATTTAGATATAGGACCTTGAGAGCTAAGGGGGAGACAATGAAGTGGTAAACCAGAGTAGATCTTGAGTCTTTGATAGTGATGGGCTGATCAAGATGAGATATTAATTCTTTTCTATCCCATGTGATCTTTACCCTTCAATTGAGGTGATACTCTATTCCCTTCTGGTGTATGGTTGTCGTACCCATGGCCTAGTATCATGCACCTCATGTTGATTCCCATTCATGTTGAGTTTCGAGATGAGAAGTGATCTTATCTCACAGATCTAGGAGTTTCTAGCCCTATATTGAACAAGATATGACATAAACTTTACACTATATATAGTTTTATGAACTCAAAATAAGCCTTGAAAGATGAGGGAGATCATATTAGGTTATGAATGTTCTCAAATCAGGTTTCTTGATTGAATCATACTAATGATTTTTGTTCGAAGCCCTTTTAGTAATTCTCTTTCCACTCTTGATGACAATGTTGATGATAGTAGATAAGTCACGGATGATGGGAGAGAGTGAGTGTTCCCGAATTGTGATAATGGAGTTGAATTTCTATTATTGAGTTGATATTCCTCTTGAGTCTTTGCGTACTTGAGTATGCAAGTCCTTGATGGTATTCGTGCCTAATAACAATGTTGGAGATAAAGTTTAAATTCTAGATATTGAGTTTGAAGTCTATCCTTAAGAATGAATGTTCGAGTATTTGAGTTCTTAATAGTATTCATGCTTGATGGGTCTCCTAGTTTACTTCGAGGACGAATAATCCCAAGGGGTGGATAATGTAATACCCCATGAAAATTACTGAAATACCCCTAAAATAGAATCATGTGCATAACATGTCTTCTCAAGCTCCAATAAAAATTTCGAGACCGGATTTGTGATCAGCACGAAAAATAGAGTGGGGAAATGGCCTTGACCCAATTTTAGAGAAATCGAGTCGAAAAATAATTTTTCATAATTAAATCCTGGATAGTATGAGTGTGCACCCAGGGTGCGACGCGCCCGGGGCACAGACTTACACTTGAGATTTTCTCAAATTTCCTAGAAAGAACGTATGTTGAGAACTTTCGCAAAAATACACATGTCCGCACCCTTGGCGCGATGCAGACATGATGTCATGGAGTGAAATTTTGTTTCTTTTTATGGGAATGGCCTTTGGTCATTCCCCTACCCCTCCCAAGTTTAATAAACGAGTATAAGGGATCTTCTATATCAAGCCAAGTCCAAAGAATCTCTACCAACTACGTTTTCACATAAGTAGATAGAAAGGTCAACTTCAAATGGTCATATCTCCTAAAGTATAATGAATTAAGTGACCCATAATATAAGATAATTGAATTGACTTTCCAACGTATACAATTTTGCCTTAATCAAAGTTCGGAATAAAAAGTTATGACCATTTTAGTGAAGGAGTACAGAGTTATCTGAAGGTCCAGCCCCGGAGCGCGTCGCAGACCCTCACTAGAAAAGCTAATTACATTTTTTTCTTTTTATTTTGAGGGTAATTTTATCCTAAAACCTTTGGGATCTATTTAAAGTCCTAAACAGCATAAACCATTAGTTTTTATAATTAAAAACCCTCTCCTTCACTCCTAAACATAAATGCTCAAGAATTATCAAGAAAGTCATCAAGTTAGGATTAGCTTTCAAGATTCACCATCAAGGTAAGTTATTCTTTATAAATTCCAAGCTACACAACCTAAATTTCTTTATCTATCATGAATCTCTAATAGGATCTTAAATCATAACCTAGGGTTTCAAGAAAATGAATTCAACAATCCCAAGAAAGGATTTCTTTATTCTTCTTTTTAAAGAATTAGGGTTCTTCATTAGAACCCTAAAGATTCTAAGTCAAGAATCAAAGAGAATTCCTTCAACCAATGTACTTCCAAGTTCTTTCACTATAGAAGAACTACTAAGATCAAGGATTTTCTCTAAGAAAGCTAGTATTTATCATATTTCAATTGTAATATCAACTTTTCAGATATATAAGGCTACTCATAGCATTGGATTGAGTTCATCCATGCGCCTCACATGTTAATTCTCCATAATTGAGTTCAAGTAGAGTCTTAACCTAAGTCTTGAATTCTAAATGAGTTAATTCATCTTCCATTGAGTTTGATATATTCATGCATTGAGATTGTTATTATTTTAATATTTTATATTATTGGAATTTTTGTTCGTGGATACTTTTCCATGAACCATAATAAAGTTGATGATCATGGTTTTCCTATATATTCTTTGATATTGAGATTTACAATTTTTCATGCATTAAACAAGTATTTTGAAAAAAGGTTTTGCATGTTCTAGTAAATATGATAACTTTCTATGTATTGTTGAAAGAGTAACTTAAACTAATATTGTATATGTATTTTACTGAGTCCAAAGAATTATATTTTAAGGAACATATTTTGATAAGATAATGCATGATTTAATGACTTTTGAAGAAAAACATGAGATTTACTAAATTTTTTTACTAAATTAGGGTCTTAAGTTGAGATACTACTATTAATTGTTAAATTAGTTAAGCCCTGAAGTTACTACGAATTTCAAATGAAGTTCAAAATATTGCTTTAAACTCAAGTAAAGTGTTAGTATATATTTTATGAATAGTGAAGCTTGAAGCCTATGACTTTAGACAGTTTTGAGAAAAGTTAAGAGAATGCTAAGCTGAGTTAAGTCCCAAAGAGAAGAAAGTAATATTTTGAGAAGAATATTCTCTTATGTATGAGCATATAATTAATACTTTTGGGAGTAGTATTGAGCACTAATATGAATGAGAGTAATAATAATTTAAACTCATAAACTACGTAGCAGTGTAGGATAGGATTGTACCTAGTGTACAACTCTTCACTTGCCACTGAGATAGCCCAATTTTGGTACGAATCCATTCCCTTAGATTTCATCCCTTATCCTGGTAAAGTATAGGATGGCTCTGGCAGGGTGGCAGGATGTTCAATCATCATGAACCTCATAGTGATGGTTATCAGTTAGATAAACTCCCCAAGAAGTAAAGTTTATTATTTTACACACTAAGATTTATTATTTCTTTATTAAAGTATTTACTTTTTATTATGCTGTATATTTAATTGAGTTGAGCTATTTGCAGAGCTAAGCATTTTAGTAGCATAATTTTTATATATTGAGTTGTGCTTATTAATGTATTAAAGTCAGTATTTCTTTATATTAAGTTGCACTTTTAAACAAGTTCAAAAACATATGCTTTCCTTGCATGACATACTTTTGTCAATTAAGATATCTAAAGATTCAATTTTTAAAGTGAGTATCCTGTTCTTAATACTTTTTGGACATCCTATATAACGTACATTCTACGTACTGACGCCACTCGGTGCTGCATTGTTTGGTGATGCAGGTACAACCTTTAGAGATCCTCAGCAAGCACTTTGTTGAAGATTTATTCAGTCGCCGACAGTGGTGAGACCTTCTTACTTTCGGAGGAACTCTTTTATTTTAGTTCATTCTTTTTTTGTGTCTTAAGATAGCCATGAACATATCTTGGCACCTTCTTATGAGTTGATAGAGGCTTCATAGACCGAGTTAGAGAATAGTAGAGTCTGTCTTACTTTTAGAATCAATTTTGAAGAATTATTATTATTTACTTCAACTGAACGTTCAGTTATTTTAACACAAGATGTAAAAGTATTTTACATGAGAATTTGCATGCCCACTTGAGTACTTTCTTTATTTTATTAAATCTTCTGCTAATTGAATAAGTGAGTTGAGCCAAGTGGTTCGCTTGGGAACCCCAATGGTTCCTGAGTGTCGTCCACGTCCAGGGTGTAGGCTCGGGACGTGATAATAAGATAGAGGAATTTTCATTCATAACACATCGTTTGATACTAGCTTGGACATGTATAATATTATGAGTGGAATCATTTAGTAAATGTAGCTTGGACATGTATAATATTATGAGTGGAATCATTTAGTAAATGGAGAGAGTAAAGACCATTAGACAATGTACCATATCCAATAATTAGATTTATAAAATAGTTTGGAATCTCCTTCTAAAAGGAAGGAGTATCCCAAAGGTACAAGTCTTGACACTGAAATTAAATTCCTAGGAAAATTAGGAACATAAAAGGTCTTTTCTAACTATAAAACAAACCCACTATTTAGAACTAAATTGCATGTTCCAATAGCTTCCACATGTGATTACATGTTGTTTCCAGACTAGATGTTTCGCGCATCTCCCACTGGCTTCCGCAAGTTTCTTAAGTCCTGCAAGGAATTTGTAATATGGATTGTAGAAGTAAAATCAATGCACCACGTGTTATTATTAACATCAATCATATTATCTTCATAACAAACAAGAAAAATTGAAGTACCTTTCTTAAAAAGCTATTGTTGAAACTTAACACAATCATTTCTTATGTGCCACTTCTTTTTACAGAAGCGACACTTGGATTCTTTCTTAATGTTAGTTTCAAGTGGTACCTTTCCTTTTCACTTTTTATTGGCTTGATTGGTCTTCTTTCCTTGAGTAGTCATGAGTGCACTTTCTCATATTTCCATCAGTAGTCGGTCTTTCTCTTGAACACACATGGTCATAAGTTCATTAATAGACCATTTATCTTTATGTGTGTTATAAGAGATCTTGAAGGGACCATACAAAGCAGGCAGAGTATTCAAAATATAGTGCACAAGAAAAGTTTCAGACATTTCAACCTCAAGAGTTTTTAATTGAGCCGTTAGATCTCGCATTTTTATGATGTGCTCACGTACACCTCTCACACTAGTGAGCCTCATTGATGAGAATTTCACAATTAAGGTACTGGTAAGTGCCTTATCTGAAGTCTCAAATTATTTATCAATAGCCTTTAGTAATGCCTTGACATTATTATACTATTTGACAAAACCATGAATTCAGTAGAGATTTTGATTTTATTGAACATAACACTCAAACGGTTAGAGCGTTCCCATTGTTAGTGAAGAGTAATCTCATCTTGAGTGTTGATATTGTTAATAGGTGTTTCATCTTTCATGATAGCATAATCAATGTCCATGTACCCTAAGTGAAGAAGAATTCTCTCCTTCCAGATCTTATAGTTCTCACTATTGAATTCTAAAATATCACAAATATCAGAGAAATTTGCAGGTTCCACAACTGCAAAACATCTATATATATGCTTAATAAATTTGAGGCAAGTAAAATTGAATCTACTGACATAAAAATTGTCTGTGGGCTAAATTTTTATTCAAATTAGATTCACACATTATGATAGAATTATCAATTTACCAGCATGACATTCTATCTTTATGATAAAATTATTGAACTCTCATTCATAATTCCTGTAGGTAATTATGAAGAGTGTTTAACATTTCATCTTAATTAATCATGCAAAAATAACAAAGAAATTAAGTTATTATATCATGCATGATTAATCATAATTTAATGTCTAAAATTTATTTATGTGATCAACTTTTATAACTTTATTCAATTAAAGATGTTGTGTCTAGTCTTTAATCAAATAATATTAAAGATCACTTAGACATTATTTTGATTTAACGTCTATATCTTATGTGATCCTAAACATAATATATACAATTAAATAAAATTATAAAGATCACTTAGACATCAAATCTCATAGTTGTGTTAGATAGATAAAGAAGAACTCATATAATAATTTAATATACAGCCATAGATAATGTTTAAAATTATATGACTGTTTGAAAACTGATTTTCATAAGATATCTAACATTATGTTGTATCAAAAGTTTTAAAATAAGACCTAAAATATAAGATCCATTTTTGAATGATTTTTGCAGATCCTAAAAATCAAAAAAGCAGAGATACAACAATTGTTCTGATACCAAATCTAAGTAAACATAGAAGAATAGTGTAGTAGAATAATAGATCTGAATACCTCCAGCCATTGTTGGCAGTGTAGTCATAATCTGTCATGCTCCAGGAGGTACCCTAAGTGTAACTGGAACTCGAAAACTAGTGCTAGCCCCCAAGCGAACCACCTAGTCTCATTGTATTCTTTCAATCAATTCATTTGTGGAAGATATTCAAGAATATTCTAACTATTAGTAGGCTATCAGACTCATCATCAACATCCATCATATGAAGCAACATAAAGGAAACAAACTTAGTATAGAAGTATAACAAAAGGGGGAAAGGAACCCCAACATCAAACATCATCCATCTACGTCTATGAAGCATCTATCTACTGTCTAAGATAGTAGCAAGATAGGCCATGACTACCACAGTCAAAGTAAAATGACTCAATAAAGTTAAAGAAATAACCATGCTCCGAATGTGGGGGAGGACTCACCATGATCTGAAATCAAGAAGCTCTGAATCTCAACAATTAGGCTGCTAAAGTCCTCAGTCTATCGAATCTGCATCATAAATAATGCAGCGCCAAAGGGCCATTAGTACGTGGAATGTACTGTATGTAAAACAGGCTAAAGTAAACAATACAAGCTATACAATATGAAATAACATCAGCATATCAATCACTCAACCTCAACTCAAGATAAGGAATAGAACTCTATTACATCAGCCTCAATCAAGACTCACACTGTCACATCAACATCAGAGTACTATCAGTAGAGGACCTATCTGGGAGCTTATCGGACCTACACCCACCACCTATGAGCCGGTAATGGTACAACGAAGTGATGTCGTTGTGACATCCGTCCAGTACCTTACCTGGGTAAAAGGGCGTACATCAGGGGGTTTATAATAACATTAAGTCCTCTTTTGGGATTAAGGAAATATCCGTTCTCATGGTCCAATCCTCTTCTACGCTGATCACGTAGTTAATGAGTGCGAGTGGAACTCACTCTTATTCATTTTTCGTGCGCAACACTCCTCCCAAGATTCAACATGTTGATAAACATCAACATCAAAGTTTTCTCATCGTTTAGTCTCTTTCGGATAAGACATCGTCTCATATCATCATCTCTCAACTCAGAAATATTATGATCATTCTCTGAAACTCATGTGTGACCTCTTAAAAACTCTAAGGGACTCACGTTCCATCAATTTCAGCACATTATCATCAGTATTCACTTAGATCGAGACCCAGACCACATCAATCATGCATATATATGACATATGGGATCTAGACATCAACCCCTAGCTTCATTCATGGATTCTCCAATAATTAAACATGCATAGTATACACAATAACTTAATAAATAAGTTGAATACATAATTAAAGTTACGAAGGTCATCTACTTATGGAAATACATGTAGAATAATAGTAATTCCCAAGATAGCTTTCAAAAAATCGTAACATAAACCCATAATCTATCAACTATCAATCTAATTCAATCATAGGGGAACATGGGAGAACATTCTCATGTTCTGGGTAGCCTTTACATACCTGGGATTGAAGAATTTCCAACTTTCTTCACGAATTTGGCCCTGGACTTTGAAACCCTCCAGTTTCTCTTTTCTCCTTCTCTCAGTTTCTCTCATTTGGACTTAGGAAAATGGGTTTGGTGAAACCCTTTTGCATGATTTAATCTTTAAAATACGTTTTGGGATAGTAAAATAGGTTGAGAATACCCAAAATAGCCTTCCCGTATTTAAAAGAAAAAATGTAAGAAAATTTGTGCTGGTCCGCAACGCGCCAGGGGAGTGAACCAGTATATTTTCGTGAAGTTTTAGAATTTTCAATTCCTGTTGAAAATATTTTAAAAAAAAGTGTTACTCCGCGCCTCCTCCGCATCACACCAAGGGCGTGGACAGACACTGTCCCGACATTAATTAGCAATAATTATTTTTATACTTGGTTGCTCTTAAATTAGATCGAGACCATTTTCCCACTCGATTTTCCGCACTGATCACAAATCTGATCTCGAATTTCCCATCGGAGCTTTGGAAGAAGTGTTATGCATACGATATATTTTAGGAGCGTTTCGATAATTTTACGGGGTATTACATCATCTCCCCCTTTGGATCATTTGTCCTCGAATGAAGAGTAGAGTTAGAATAAAAGCATGACTAACGTCAAAACTCATCTCATTACTCACTAGGGAACCCTCGAACTCTCATCTATCCATCACTTCCTATATCTCTATCTTAGACTCTAGAATGGAATTAGTACATTAAGTCAAGAAAGGAACTTTAATATCATTAAGGATAGGGACATTACCTTCAACATCAGCATCATTCGTTATGAATAGGTGTAGGTATTTGAGTTTCACCGCTTCCTCAGCTTCCCATGTAGCTTCTTTAATAAATTGATCCTCCATAGGAACTTGATGAAGCCTATCACTTTGTTCCTCAGCTTACAAACTTGTTGATCAAGGATTTGGACTGGAATTTTCTCATAGGACAAGCTATCCTTTACTCCCGTACTCTCAATAGGAATTTCCAAAGAAGGATCTCCCAAGCACTTCTTCAGTATTGACACATGAACCACCGAATGAACTCCATCTACCTCGGAAGGCAAGTCTAGCTCATAAGAAACTCTCCCAATCCTCCTCATGATCTGGTATGGTCCGATATAGCGTGGACTCAACTTTCCCTTCTTGCCAAACCTCATGAAACCTTTCATGGGTGAAACCTTCAAGTACACCCAATCATCCACCTCAAACTCCAATTCTCTTCTTCTCACATCCGTATAAGACTTCTGACGACTTTGTGTTGTCTTCAACCTTTCTTTGATAACCTTAACCTTCTCCATGTACTGATGGACAAAATCAGGTCTAATCAACTCAGCTTTGCCAACCTCAAATCACCCATTGGTGATCTAAACCTCCTCCCATACAATGCCTCACAAGGGACCTTCTGAATGCCAGCATGGTAGCTATTGTTGTACGCAAACTCAATCAATGGAAGATGATCATCCTAATTTCCCTTGAAGTCTATGATGCAAGCTCTCAACATATCCTCCGAAGTCTGAATGGTGTGCTCTGCCTGTCCATCCATCTGAGAGTGAAAAGTTGTGCTCAGATATGCTTTCATACCCAATCCTTTCTGAAAAAATCTCCAAAATTGAGAGGTGAATTGAGCTCCTCTGTCTGAGATGATGGACAAGGGAACCCTATGCAACCTCACAATATCTCGAATATATAGTTGGGCGTACGCCTCAGCCATATTAGTTGTCTTGACTGCCAAGAAGTGGGCTAATTTAGTCATTCTATCCACAATTACCCATATCAAATCGTGCTGCTTTCGAGTTCTTCATAAGCCGGTAATAAAATTCGTGTTGATCATCTCCCACTTCCATTATGGAATTTCAAAATTCTAGGCCAGTCCACGTAGTCTCTGGTGTTTAACGTTGACCTGTTGACAATTAGGACACGTAGAGATGAATTCTGCAATGTCCCTCTTCATCCCATTCCACCAATAGACTTCTCTCAAGTTGTGATACATCTTAGTAGAATCGAGGAGAATATAATATCTAGAGCTATGAGCTTCGTCCATGAGACTTTCTCGAACACCATCAACATCGAGCACACACTATCTTCCTTGATATCTCAACACCTCATCTCCCCCTTTGGAGAAAACCATCACCTTCTTCTTGTGAACCATTTCTTTCAATTGGAATAAGACAGGGTCTTGGTCTTGCTTTTCCTTCAATTCTAACACTAAGGATGAAGAAGACCCATTCTGAACATTAACCCGGCCTTTACTGTTCTCCTCAAGTTGCACTCCCAATCGGGCCAGTCTATGAACTTCCTTAGCCAATTCTCTCTTTCCTTCCTCCATATAGGCAGTGCTACCCATAGATAACCTGGTAAGAGCATCAGCAACAATATTAGTCTTACCTGGGTGGTAAAGAATGATCATGTCATAGTCTTTGAGCTACTCCAACCCTCCTCTGCCAGAAGTTGAGCTCTTTCTATCTGAATACATTTTGTAAACTTTTATGGTCAATGTACACATCCACATGCACTCCATTCAAGTATTGATGCTAGATCATAAGTGCAAATACCATTGTTGCCAACTCGAGATCATGAGTCGGATAATTCTTCTCATGGGTCTTAAGTTATCTGGATGCATAAGCTATCACCTTCCCTCTCTGCATAATCACACAGCCCAATCCAACCCTACATGCATCACAATAGATCACAAAGTCTCCCATCCCATCCTGGCAAGGTCAAAACTGGTGTTGTAGTCAATCTAATCTTCAACTCTTGGAAACTCTTTTCACATTCCTCAGACCACTGAAATTTGGCTTTCTTCTGAGTTAGCTTAGTCAATGGTGTTAAAAAAGAAGAGAAGCCTTCAACAAATCTATGATAGTAGCCTGTCAAACCCAAGAAGCTTCTTATTTCCATCAGAGAAGTTGGTCTAGGTTAGTTCTTCACTACCTCAATTTTATGAGTATCCACCCGAATACCATCCCGAAATAACATGCCCTAGGAAGGCCACAAACTTGAGCCAAAACTCACACTTTGAGAATTTCGCATACAACTCATGCTCTTTGAGCATTTGCAAAACCACTCTAAGGTGATTAGCATTCTCCTCTTCATCTTTGGAATACACCAGAATATCATCAATAAACATGATCACAAAAATATCAAGATATGGTCTAAACCCTCTGTTCATCAAATCCATGAAAGCTGCTGGTGCATTTGTCAACCCGAAGGACATGACCAAGAACTCAAAATGGCTATACCGTTTCCTAAAGTCAATCTTTGAAATATCACTTTCCCTCACCTTCAACTGATGGTAATCCGATCTGTGGTCTATCTTGGAGAAACAAGTAGCACCCTGAAGTTGGCCAAATAGATAATGTATCCTGGGAAGAGGATACTTATTCTTTATTGTGACCTTTTTCAATTGTCGATAGTCTATGCATATTCTGAGAGACCCATCTTTCTTACGCACGAATAGGACAGGAGCACCCCAAGGAGAGACACTGGGCCTTATGAAACCTTTCTTTAACAAGTTCTTCAATTGTTCTTTGAATTCTTTCAACTCTGCGGGGCCATTCTATAAGGTGGAATTGAAATGGGTTGGATCTCGAGAAGAACATCAATCCCAAGCCAATCTCCCTATCAGGAGGGGACTCCGGGTATATCATCAGGAAACTCATTCATAATCGGGACTAACTCAAGAGTAGAAGATTCAACATCATCCGACTTAACTCACACGGGGTGATAAATGCAACCTTTGGAGATCAACTTTCTGGCTCTAAGATAAGAGATAAACTTTCCCTTAGGGGCAGTAGAACTCCCTTTCCACTCTAAGACAAGTTCATTAGAAAATTGGAACTTGAAAATTTGGGTTCTACAATCAATAGAAGCATAACAGGTGTGAAGCCATTCCATGCACAGTATCACATTAAAGTCAACAATCTCCAATTCTACCAAGTCAGCTAAGGTGTCTTTATGATAAATGGACACTATACAATCCTTGTAAACTCTCTCAGCTAAGCTAGACTCACCAGTAGGAGTGGAAACAACAAAAGGTTCAAGCAAACACTTTGGAAGAATTCCAAACTTACTAGCCACATAAGGAGTCACAAAAGATAAAGTGGCACCCGGATCAAGCAATGAATAATAATTAAAGGTAAAGACTCGAAGCATATTTGTAACAACATCTGGTACAACCTCCTCATAGCATAAAGGTAGTTCATCCTGCCTCCTATACTTGTAGTATTACCCCTCTGCTAAGCGCCAGCTGGGGGTGTTGTAGAGGACTGTGCTCTATTGCTTTCTTCACCTCGTCTCCTCTTCGGGCACTCATGCTGGAAGTGACCCATCCACCTATATAGGAAGCAAGCATCCATGCCAAAATGACAGCTACCCAGATGGAGCTTCCCACAATTGCCATAGGGTGGCTTTCCCTTCGGGCCTTGAGTCACACTCTCCTGAGATTGGCCGCCTTGAGCCCTGAAATTCTGGAATCCTTGATACTTCTGATCATACCTATTTGGTTGAATGGTTGCACTCACTACAGAAGGTGCATGATGAGATGATCTTTTCTGGAAGTAGGACTTATCACCCTTATTTTGCCTCTGTTGGCTAGGCTCATGTCCTACTGATTTTTCACTTCTGTTCACCTGCTCCTCCCTATCTCTTCACTTATCCTCCTCTGTCTACTGGGCATATACCATAATTTTGGAGATGTCCATGCTAGCAATCAACAAGGTTGCCTTGCACTCTTTCTGCATATGTCTTGCCAGACCAGACACAAACTTCCTCATCCTTGCCCTCATATCTTGCACCATATTTGGTGCATACCTGGACAACTTAATAAACTTAAGGTTGTACTCCTTAACCATAAGCCCTCCTTGCTTTAGGTTCCGAAGTCATCCATGTTTGCCTCCCTCAACTTTTGAGGAAAGAAGTGGTCAAGGAAGGCAGTTTCATACTCCTCCCATGTTGCAGGCTCTGCATTGTCACCCCTACTCTCCTCCCATTGGTTGTAACAAACATTAGCGATATCCTTCAATTGGTAGAAAGAAAGCTCCATGCCCTCAATCTCATCAACGTGCATCACTTTCAGGACCTTATACATTTCATCAATGAAGTTCTGCAGGTCCTCCTCAACCTTAGACCCCGTATACACTGGCGGGTTTATTCTCAAGAAATCTCTGAGTCAGGTTATAGCACAGGGCTCCTGTGAGCTAGAGCTGGGAACTTGTGGACCCCGAGTATTACCATGGTAGGCCACCAACTGAGTCAACATGGTGATGGCTCACCTAAACTCTGCGTCAGTGCTGGGAGCTAGCTGGGCTGAGCAGGGGGCGCCTGTGGGACCTCAGTAGTCCTAGCAGGCCATCCTCGTCTCCTTACCTCAGTCTGGACTGGGGCCTTAGGTTGGGTATTCTCAGCATCTTGGGTTGTGGCATCTCTCTAAACAACTATTCTCTTTGGTGGCAATTCTAGGAAATAAATGTAACACACGAGTTAAAATGGGATTTCCATGAAGTTAAAGAAATAACCATCCTCTGAATGCAGGGAAAGACTCACCACAATCTAAAATCAAGAAGCTCTGGACCTCAATGATTAGGCTGCTGAAGTCCTCTGTCTACAGAATTTACATCATAAAATGATGCAGCGCCAAAGGGGCATTAGTACGTGGAATGTGCTGTATGCAAAATGGGCTAAAGTACACAATACGGGCTATACAATATGAAATGACATCAGCTCATCAATCATTCAACCCCAACTCAAGATAAGGAATAGAATTCTATCACATCACCCTCAATCAAGACTCATACTATCACATCAATATCAGAGTACTATCATTAGAGGACCTATCTGGGAGTTTCTCGGACCTTCACCCTCCACCTATGAATCGGTGATGGTACAACGAAGTGATATCATTACGATATCTTCCCAGTACCTTACCAGGGTAAAAGGGCGTACATCAGAGGGTTTATCATAACATCAAGTCCTCTTTTAGGACTAAGGAAATATTTATTCTCACAGTCTAATCTTCTCCTAAACTGACCATGTAATTAATGAGTGTGAGTGAAACTCACTCTTACTCATTTTTGGTGCTCAATACTCCTCCCAGGAATTAACATGTTGATAAACATCAACATCAAATTTTTCTCATCGTTTAGTCTCTTTTGGATACGAAATCGTGTCATATCATCATCTCTCAACTCAGAAATATTATGATCATTCTTTAAAACTCATGTGTGACCTCTTAAAGACTCTAAGGGACTTACACTCCATCAATTTCAGCATATTATCATCAGTATTCGCTTATATCAAGACCCAGACCACATCAATCATGCATACATATGACATCTGGGCTCTAGACATCAACCCCTAGTTTCATTCATGGATTCTTTAACAATTAAACATACATAATATGCACAATAGCTCAATAAATCAATTGAATACATAATTAAAGTTATGATGGCCATCTATTTATGAAAATACATGTAGAATAATAGTAATTCTCAAGATAGCATTCAAGAAATCGTAACATAAACCCATCATCTATCAACTATCAATGTAATTCAATCATGGGGGAATATGGGAGAATAATCTCATGTTTTCGGTAGCCTTTACATACCTGAGATTGAAGAATTCCCAACTTTCTTCAGGAACTTGGCCCTAGACTTTGAAACCCTCCTCTTCCTCTTTTCTTCTTCTCTTAGTTTCTTTCATTTGGACTTAGGAAAAATGGATTTTGTGAAACCCTTTCATATGAATTTAGGCTTAGAAATATGTTTTGGGATATTAAAATAGGTTAAGAATACCCAAAATACTCTTCCCATATTCAAAAGAAAAAATGTTAGAAAATTTGTACTGGTCCGAGACATGTCAAGGGTGCGGACAAGTATATTTTCGCAAATTTTTGAAATTTTCAATTCTCGTCGAAAAAAAAAAGCTAAGTGTTACTCCGCACCCCCTTCGCGTCACGCCAGGGGCATGGAAAGATAATATCCCAACATTAATTAGCAAAAATTATTTTTCGACCCGGTTGCTCTTAAAATCGGGTCGAGACCTTTCTCCCACTTGATTTTTCGCGCTGATCTAAAATCTAGTCTCGGATTTTCCATCGGAGCTTTGAAAGATGCATTGTGCACATGTTTCATTTTAGAGGCGTTTTGGTAATTTTACAGGGTGTACAAAATCATCGTTATTTGCTTTCCACTTTTCGGTAAGTCTTCTAAGCACTCAAACCTCACTCAAGATAGTGTGGAGTGTAAAAAGAGATTTGTGCTTAGGGACCTTAAATCAGATGCACCCCAATTTATAGTTATTCCACCATCAAGAATAGTAGTGGGGAGTTAGTGGTTAGTGGGAAGTTAGTGGGAGTTGAAGATTAGTGGAGTAGTGTAGTGGGGAAGGTAGAGAAGTATTGGATCAGTGGATGTAGTTATGTAACTTCTATGGATAGTGAGTGTAGTGGTAGTTTCAACTTTCATGGAAGCTACAACCACATTCATGAACGTGACCAATATTTCAACAGTTTTTCCTTTTTTGGTACCTATTTGGATATGCAGTACTGGGCCGAAAATTTTCTGAAAATAGTCTCTCTACCTTTATGAGGTAAAAGTGAGATATGCATGCAGTCTACCCTGATATTGGTTTTAAATACAAATTGTATTTTCATATTTTTAAAATTACTTATTGTAATATGGATCACACTATGCACATGGAAAGAAATTTTTTTCCCTTCACTTGATATTGTAGCAAACTTAACTGTAGCAAACGTAGATTTTAATCATATTAAAATTCTATTTTATAACCAGGCGAAGTGGGGTCTATTTACTAGTGTGTGTCTATATATATGACATCCATGCCCGCTTCAGTGCGGCCTAATATTTATTGTTTTATATGTTTCAATTTATGTGATATAGATAAAATTTAGAAAGTTAAATTAAATTTTAATATAATCTTTAGATATTTTAAATTATTAATTATTGTAAATTATAGTGCTTTTTCACATAATTTTTAAATAAAATATGTTATTCTTCTTGTCCCAATTTTTGGGACACTGATAAAATTCAAAAGTCAATTCTTTTGTGTCTTTTACTTTTTAATTTTTTTAGCTATTATGATTTATATTACGTTTATGCCATTTTCTCATAACATATGTTATCTATCTATTCTTATTTATGCGACACTAATTTGAGTGTTACTTGAACTTTTTATACGTCTTCTAAATATTTTAAGTTGTTAATTCTTGTGATTTATAGTATTTTTATTTAATTTTCA
>JAABOM020088455.1:0-29433 GCA_011800125.2 Solanum clarkiae | reverse complement strand
CATTCAAGAACTGCCTCATTTGGAAAGTGGAAGTACACTCTCTTAGTTTGGCAATCCACGGTGGCATAGCAAGAAGCCAACCAATCCATACCCATTATAACATTGAATTCCACCATTTCTAGCTCAATAAGGCCAGCCAATGTGTCACGGTCACAAGCAATTATTACACAGTCATAGTAAATCCTTCTAGCCAAAATAGGTTTACCGATTAGTGTAGACACTTCAAATGGTTTGTTCAATAATTTAGGTGTTCTCTTAAGATTCCCAAGAACTAGTGAGTGATATATGGTCGTGTGAACTCCCTCCGGGTAGTCGGAGGTGCATCTGTATCCTTGGATTGCTTCCAAGCTTCATACCATAACATAGCCACACCCTTCAACCTCTATGTCGTTAACTGAACAGCTTTTGTACCACTTACATGCATAACATCTAAAGTGCATTGAATCTGGTCAACAATGTCTTAGATATTTTCATTTGGATTTGACTCGGTGAAGGATGGAGGGTCCGAATTAAGGAAGTCACATATCCTTGTGATAGCTTCCCTATTCGCACCACCTGCACCTATAACTGGACCTTCCTGTCTTTGACCTTAGCCAACAACTATACAAGTCAATAGCTGGACTGCATTCCTCAGATCCTACCCTGTAGCATCAATAGGTGGTTCTGGGGGAATTTCACTGCTTCCTGTTTCATCAGGGGATAGAGGAGTCAGAGATGTCTGTGACAGAGACTCATCTTGAGCCTCATTTCGTTGTCTCACCCGACTGGGTATAAAAACCACCACTTCTACTTCCTTCCCTTTACCTTTGATATTCCTGGTTTCTAGTATACTTGTTGTATAAAATAATTTAGGGGTTAGACACAATCCACCAATTACACTTGGCTCTATGGTACGATCTAAAGAATGAAAAGAAAGTAACAACTCTTAAATGCCACGTAGCCTCCTGCTTATAAATATGGTGCACAACACCTCGATAAACAAGACTCTACAAAGATATGGCTTTATAGACTCCCTAGGATGATCCGCTCTAATACTATTTTTGTCACGCCCAAAGTCCCATTAAAGCGGACTGGCACCCGCTGCCGATAAGGCTCAGGAGAACCAACCTGTATCTATGTGCTTTCTATACATATTATAAGGGACTCCTTCATTCAACATGCCTTTAAGAAAGTAAGAAGTAATAACAATCCAAAAGGAAATGCATATGACTAGGCCATTGTGGCCACGTTGTCTGAAGTAGAGACTTGATCACACTTTAATTTACATAGTCTACAAAGCCTCTAGATAAGGAAAAGTATTTGATAAAGGTTTGGACAGACCCCCCTCTCGACTAACTATACAATACAAAAATATAAGTTGTAGACACACAAAGCTCCGAAGCAACCTGGAGCTTGGTGACAATAGTTGGATATCCTGTACTCCTACTAGGGAGATCTACTAGCACCTGTACCTGCAGCATAAAATGCAGGTCCCCTGTAAGGCATATCAGTACGACATAATGTACTGAATATGTAAGGTAGAAAATAATGTATATGAAGTAACAACTTCAATGAAACTATGTACTGATGTAGGATAAGAGACCACCTTTAGTTATACTGTGGGATCGTGTACTTTATGTTCTTTTTATTACTTTACCATTACTTTATAATCTATGCACAACATGTAATACAAATGACGATCTGATCAATGGAAAATCTATATCGAGATCAGCCCTGACTAGGCTTTTCTGTTCACCCTTTAGGCTACCTCATGTGATAGGATCGACCCTGGCTAGGTGATTCTTCCACCCTTCGAGTTAACACCCATCAATAAGCAATATACTTTATCTTTCAGTTACCTTTTAGATGATTCTTTTGGTGGTCACAATATTGGAGTTGTAGGACTATAGATGTAGCATGTGACATGTAAATAATCATACAAGACAATATGACAATGAAAGTACATTATATAAATAATGAAATGCATATGAGATGAAACAACTCGTGAACTTTATTTAGCAACAAGAACCCACGTAACTTGGTATCCATGTATGTATGAAGATTTGAGTGTGACTATGTATGGGAGCATATGAACATATGAAAGAGTGAAGACACGGTTAATAGTTGTGTCGAAGTTGGTAAGTGTCTTTATGTGCCAAGGAAGAATCTAGATTTCATGCCATGTATACGAAATCGAGTAGCCTTACATACCTCGATATATGACCTCATTATTAAGTCAGAGTAACCTACTTTTCCCTCAAATATTTAGCTATAATAGAGTAGGCAATAACACTGGTATTAGCAGCTAAGAAAAACTTCTTGGAAATCCAATCTAATGTAAAAATATACTTTGGGCAGCAACACATAAGCATAGACCCAACAACGTTATTTCATCCCTTCTACCCGTAAGCATATGTGCCTATTACCCATTCCATATACATGATGTATACAGTCTAATTTAGGTTCATGACATGACGGAAATAGTCCATAATTCACAGCACACACCAACTTCACATGACATGCAATAAGGTAGCACAACCTTACGCCATTTCCCTATATCTCGATGTCAACAATTCAAAACTATACAGACTTTAACCAAACTGTCCTCAACACATCTATTCATAAAAACAACCTTAGAACAGTCTTAGAACAACACCAAAGTAGTCATGAAGGACGTGAGACAATAGTCTTCCATCTATTAGCCCCCAAGTCCTAATCAATATCATACTTAAGACAACACAATAAAACTCATTGTTAAGTGAAACAAAATCAGGGTAGAAACCTTAGATTAATATCTATAACTTAAACCGTTTTAGAAAAATCATATTCTCTTCATAATCTAGCATACAAACCATAGAGAAGTCACTAAAAAAAGGCAAGTGTGCAGCAACTTTCTAAGCACATGTTGTCCGACATTTGTTCACAAGCATAACTAGCATATATTTCTTGTTTCTCATGGGATAAGTATAACAAATACATGGATATTTCCACCTACCTTAGCTTTCAAGATTCAGGTTTCCTTCAAGAACCCTAGAGAGTTTATTGGATGCCTTGTGAAGTGAAGTAAAGAGAAAAAAGAGTCCTTAGGAAAAATGAAAATTGTTCCAAAGTGAAATGACTTAAGGACTGTTTTTAAGCCCTTTTAAAGGGACTCTTTTGGCTGAATTTCTCTTTGGATTTTGATGACATATCAACACATATTATTAAACCGATGATGCAATAACTT
This sequence comes from Solanum clarkiae, assembly GCA_011800125.2. Lineage (NCBI taxonomy): Eukaryota > Viridiplantae > Streptophyta > Magnoliopsida > Solanales > Solanaceae > Solanum > Solanum clarkiae. The sequence continues at coordinate 26,228 of JAABOM020088455.1, read as the reverse complement.
AGGCCTCTCACTTGGGCTTAAATGGGTCTCAAAATTTGATAGGCCTTAGCTACCCATTTTCCTAATTCCTCTTCACTTAGTTTGGGCCCAATTAGTCAAGTGGGTGTGATGTACTTAGGACCTTTTATTATTCAACTTGGGATGTAAGTATTTTCGATTTATGATGGTAAAACATGGGCTGATGTTACACTTTTAACATAAACTTTATCCATTATCGGACTTGGGCATATTTGGCGTCAGATCTCATCTTTGTTTAGCTAGCACATTTAAGCTAAGCATGTAGGTGACTCAACTACTAGCTTCATAAGTCCTACAAGCACCTCACTTCTTTCACCTTGTTTAAGGTCGTGATCTCCTTAATTTGAATTAACACTTATTTACACTCGACCCTATTCAGCGTTAGACATACATGTCGCCCTCTAATTTGAGATTCAAGCAATGTTAAAAATTGGTGCTAATTTGAAAAGCTATATGACATTTCATTTGCATAGTACTAGTACTGTAAGATGGGGAGTGTTACAGACTCAACTTACCTTTCTGTCCAAATCTCATCACTCCCTTCATAGAAGAAACTTTCAAAAAGACCTTTCTGCCCTTCATGAACTCCACACCATGGACTTTCTTATCTGTATAGGATTTCTGTCTACTTTGTGTTATCCGAAGACGTTCTCGTATCACTGCAACTTTCTCTAAGGTCTGCTGAACTAAATTTGGACCTAGTACTTGTTCTTCGCCGGGTTCAAACCATCCAATTGGTGATCGACATTTGCAACCATATAGAGTCTCATATAGTGCCATCTGTATACTCGATTGGTAGCTATTATTATAAGCAAACTCTTCTAGCAGCAACTGATCATCCCAATGCACATCGAAATCAATCGTTCAAGCTCTAAGCATGTCCTCCAAGATCTGAATAACCCGCTCAGACTATCCATCAGTTTGGGGATGAAAAGATGTATTCACCTCAACTTATGATCCCAAGTACCTACGGAAAGACTTCTAAAACTCAGCTGGGAACTGTGCATCCTGATATGATGTTATTGAAATAGGCACTCCATGAAGCCGAACTATCTCTCGGAGGTAAACGTCTGCTAACTACTTTGCGGTATAAGTAATTCGAACTGGTATGAAGTGGGCAGATTTTGTGAGTTTGTCCATAATCACCCAAACTGAGACGTGCTTCTTGAAAGTATTCGGCAACCCAGTAACAAAGTCCATAGTAATCCTTTCCCACTTCCACTCTAGGATAATCATGTTTTGCATTACTCCACAAGGTTTTTGATGTTCATATTTGACCTGTTGAAAATTCAAACAACTAGTCACATGCTTCATAATATCAGACTTCATACCTTTCCACTAGTACAAACTACACAAGACTTGATACATCTTCAAAGCACTTGGATGGATAGAGTATCGCGAGCTATGAGCCTCTTCAAGTATTAGCCATTTTACCTCAACCACCATAAGAATGCACAATCTACCATGTTGTCACAAAATACCCTCACCATCAATTGAGAATTACTTCACGTCTCTACTCTGCACCCTATCTCGCCATATTGGCAAGACATGGCTTCTCTAGCTAAGGATGATTGCATCACCATACTTGCAAGAAACCTGCCAGGAAATATATGATTATTAAAACTCCTTGATTGGCTAAAGACTGAATATCCCTAACCATAGGTCGCTTTTCAACAGTAATCCAATTCAAGCTACCCATAGACTTTCTACTCAAAGCATGTACCACCACATTCACTTTTCCGGGATGATATAAGATAGTAAGATCGTAATCTATAAGTAGCTCCAACCATCGTCATTGCCTCAGGTTCAAATCCCTTTACTGGAATATGTATTACAAACTCTTGTGATCAGTATAGACTTCACATGCTGGAATGGTGGCCAACTCTAAGTTTTGTGTCGAATAATTCTTCTTATGATCTTTAGCTATCGAGAAACATATCCCACCACTTTACCATTCTGCATTAATACTCCACCCAATCAGACTCTAGACGCATCACAGTAAATGTTGAAACTACCCCCCACGGTAGGTAAGAACAGAATAGGAGCTGTAGTCAATGCCGTCTTTAATTTTTGGAAACTATCTTTACATTCATCTGACTACTGAAAAATCACACCTTTCTGAGTTAAACGAGTCAATGGAGTGGCTATTTTTGATAAACCCTCCACAAATCATCTGTAATATCCAGCTAGCCTTAAGAAATTATGTATCTCTATAGGAGTATTAGGTCGTGGCCAATCCCAAACAATTTCTACCTTTCTCGAATCGACTTGAATCCTATCTCATGACACCACGTGTCCTAAAAAGGAAAATTTCCCCAACAAAAACTCACATTTTGAGAACTTAGCATAAAGCTTTTGTTCTCTAAGTGTATGCAATATAACTCTCAGATGATGTTCATGCTTAGCTTCATCTCGAGAGTAAACCAGAATATCATCAATAAATACAATCACAAACTAGTCTATGTATGGTTTGAATACCCTGTTCATGCGATCCATAAATGCATCAGGTGCATTAGACAATCCAAAAGACATTGCCAAAAATTCAAAGTGCCCATACCTGGTTGAAAGGTTTTTTTAGAGATATCTTCGGTCTTTATTCTCAGCTGATGATAACCTAATCTCAAATCAATTTTTTAAAAAGTGAGTAACCTCCTGCAACTGATCGAATAGATCATAAAGACAGGGCAATGGATATTTATTCTTGATTGTTGCCTTATTCAACTGCTTGTAGTCGATGCATATTCTCATCGTGCGAATTTTCTCTTTCATAAATAACATTGGGGCACCCCAAGGTGATACGCTAGGCCCAATGAACCCATTATCAAGTGGATATTGGAGTTGGACTTTCAATTCTCTCAACTTCGCTGGAACCATAGGATAAGAAGGAATGGAGATAGGTTGAGTGCCTGGTACTAAATCAATGCTGAACTCAATTTGTCTCATCGGAGGTAACCCAAGTAAGTCTTCTGGAAACATATCAACAAATTCTCACACAACTGGAACACTATCTATAGTAACATTCTCCCCTCGAGTATCATAGACAGTAACAATAAAACCAAAGCACCCATGATTAATCATTCGCATGCCTTTACATAAGATATTATCTTTCCCCGTGTTAGAGGAGTCGTACCTTTCCATACTAAAGATGGTTCTCTAGGGAAATTAAAATGTACCAGCTTAGCATAGCAATCAACCAAACCATAACATGATGATAACCAATCCATGCTCATAATTATATCAAAGTCAGATAGTGACAACTCCAATAAAGCAACTATTGTGTCCTTACCCTGCACAGGTATAACACAATCTCTATACACTATATCCACTGATAAATTCTCCCTAACTAGAGTCAAAAGCATATATGGCACACTAAGATTCTCAACTCTTCATTCTAAAGATATAGCAAAAGATGGGGATGCATATGAATGCATAGAACCAAGATCAATAAGAGCATATGCCTCATGAGAATTGACATTAATAATACCTGTGACTACGGTATTAGATCTATCGAAATCTTGTTTGGCCATAACAAATGATCTCGGTGATCCACCTGCTCCTTGAGCGACTTGTGTACCATGTCGATCCTATCCACGAGCACCCTGTGGAGCAGCCCTAGCTGGCTGAATATGAACCTGAGTATCTGCCATATTTATCTACACCTGTGTAGTAGCCTAACCAGTACCAGAATCTCCCTTGGGACAAGATTTAGCAATATGAACTCTTTCACCACACGTAAAATAAGGACCATCAATTAAAAAGCAGCGACCACTGTGATTTTTCCCGTAATTAGAACACCTTGGATTTTGTCCAGACTGGAAGAAATTATCACCCTTTTTCTGCATTTGTTGTTGGCCCTGTCTAGCTGAATAACTACTCTTAGACAATTGTACCACCGAATCTGACTGACTAGGCTTAGACTGTCCATGATGAGATCCACTCTTGCCTCTAGATGGAGCACCACTAAATCCACCTGTGTTATGTGCCTTCTTTTTTTCTCGCTCTATTTCTTTATCTCCCAATAGGACTCACAACAAAGAGTAGTGTCAACCACATCTGCATATGTACCATCTTGCATATCTTGTATTGCAGGACTACAGTAACGGTGCTCTAGTCCATCTACAAATATCCTTACTTCCTCCCTTGGATCTGCAATAAAAAATGGGACATACCCGGATAATTCAGTGAACTTGGCTTCATATTCCATACTGTCATATTGCCCTTATGCAAATCATGGAATTGACATCTCATGTCATCTTGTTTGCTCAACGGAATAAATCTATCCTTAAACATCACTGAAAATTCTAACCAGGTGATAGGTGGTGACCCTGCTTCTCTAGCTCTCTGAATAGAAGTCCACTATGCCTCTAGAGATCCTGAGAATATAAAAGTGGTAAATTCTACACCATAAGTCTCCTTCAACCCCAATATAGTAAGTATCTTTTCACAATGATCAAGGAACTTTTGAGGCTCAATAGAAGCTGGTGTCGCATCAAATTCTGGTGGCTTAAGGTCCATGAAATTCTTAAGATCTTTGGGTTGCCCTGAAGTTGCAAATGGATGACCAACTTGTTTAGGGGCCAAATGCGGTGTCTGAGTCACATCAACATTCAACTAACCTTGTTCTTGCGTTAGTGTAGTAGTCTGAGAGGGTGGCATTTCATCCTAATTAGGAACCAATGCCTCTAACACATTCAACAACCTCATCGCAATATCTGTAGTTAAAGCGATAGTAGGTGTAGCAGCTGGCACTGTCCGTGGGGCATCTTGAACAACCTGTTCCTGCACTTGCTCCGGGGCAACAACTTGGGTATGTCCCTCACTCATAACTCCTGATTGAGGAGCAGTAGATGCTCTAGTAGGGAGACCTACCCTGATTGCCACTGGAGCAGTGAGTTGTATGTTTTCTTCAAAGAGAAAAGAACAAAAGAAGAAAAAGAACCGCTCAAGTTTTTTTCCTGCTGCGACAATTCTGTAAAAAAACAATTGGTCTTTTCTCCATTTTGTTTTAGTTGCTGTGTGGAAATTAAAAATAAAAGGGCCTGGGCCCTTTTTTTTAATTCTTTTAATATGAATTATTAATGGTTAAAATTACCAATAAATCCTTCATTAATAATATAAAGGTTATTACAGCTATAGTACTGCCTCCTTTACCGGTAGATACTAAGTTCACGGTATTGAGTGAATTGCTTCAAATGCTCCAAAACCGCGGACTATTCACAGGGATACCTTCGAAGGATCCCCACCGTCATCTTTAAAATGTGGTATTTGTTTGAAAGAGTGTCTTAGGGACACAAAACCTTTCTCTTGATATGTTGGTTTAAGAGTGTTTCCACTATCATTGACTAGCAATGCAACTGCATGGTTATCCGAGCTTCCTACAGGTACTATCACAGGTTGGCTGAGCTTCAGAGAGTATTCCTTGAAAGATATTTCCCAAGAGCTAAGAAGTTGAAACTCAAGGACCAAATCAATAACTTTGAGCAATTGCCGGGTGATTCTATTAGCACAACACGGGAGAGATTTACTAAATGTTTTAGGAAAACCCTGATCATAAGATTGTTGATGATGCCTTGGTTGAGATCTTCTATCGGGTGCTTGACGAGAATAGTCAAGCTTGCGCCGACACAATTATGGGAGGCATGTTCCTAGACCAACCTTTTGCATTGATAGCCGCAAGGATGGATCAAGTGCTTAAAACGAATAGAGCATGGGGTCAACGAGAGCGAGGTGTGATTAAACTTTCTTATGTGGTTAACACCAATAATAAGAAGCAAAGGTGAATGAAGGTATCATGGAACAACTTGCTCAACTTCTCACAAGTATGGAGTTGGTTTCAAAGCAAAATCAGGCAAATGTCAAGGCAGTCACCCACCAATCTCGAAAGGCTCCTATCTATGAAGATCCATTCTTTGATGAGGATGCATGTTTTGTAAGAAACCAAGTGGCGGGTTTCCGGAATAACTCCCAAGGGTCCAATTCGGACTATTGGAGGGAAGGTTTCGGGAATCAAGCTCGGAACTTCAACCTGATGGGATGTATCGAGAAAATTGGGTTGGATAGTATGAGAGAGAGAGAGAGTGCTAGACCAGAGTGGGGAAGAAGAGAGGGTTGCAGGAATGTTCCTTATGTGCCACCTCACAATCATGATACCGGATCAAGCAACTCAAGGATTGAAGATATGTTCGAAAAGTTGTTGAAGAGAGCCGACCACCAGTATGAGACTTTAAAAGGATTGAAAGTGGATATTTCAAATATTAACCAAAAAATTGAGTCTCACTCGGTGGCCATAAGCAAATAGAACAACAATTCGGGCAAGTTTCTTCGCAATTGAACCAACGCCAAAATGGTACCCTACCAAGCAATACAATTCAAAATCCAATAAATGAAGGGCATTGCATGACGGTTATGACTAGGAGTGGAAAGAGCCCCATAGATCCCCCTATGGTAGTAATAGTGGATGAAGTTGAGGAGAAGGGTCTTGGTGGTGAAGTTGTGGCTGAGGGAGAACATCCGAAGGCTGTTGGGATGCAACAACAAGAGGCAAGGGAGCACGTGAAGTTTAAATCAATTCCCAAATCCCCTCCTCTTTTTCCTCAAAGGCTCAATAAAAAGAAAGAGGAGAGAAAATTCAAACACTTCCTCTTGATGTTAAAGCAAATCTCCATCAACATTCCCCTTCTAGAAGGATTTGGTCTCCAAGAAATGCACTTTGAGCCAAGAGTTCTCGCAAGAACTCCAACAACTAGTGCAATTATGACCAAATGCCTTATTCAAAAGCGAGAGGACCCTGGTGCATTCACCATCCCTTGTACCATTAGTGATGTTGAGTTCATAAGAACATTGGGTGATTTAGGAGCCAGCATTGAAATAATGCCTCTTGCTATATTCATAAAGCTTGGCCTTAGTACTCCTACCCTGACAAGAATGAGGTTGTTTATGGCAGATTGAACCATTAAAAAATCAAAGGGAATCCTTTTAGATGTGCTTGTTAAAGTTGATAAATTCATCTTTCTGGCGAATATTGTGCTCCTTGATTGCGAAGTTGATTTTGATATGGCCATCATCTTGGGGAGACCATTTCTGGCCACTGGGAGAGCCCTAGTGGATATGGATTCAGGTCAACTGCGATTTAGGGTTAATGATGCAGAGGTCTTGTTCGATATTCGCCAATCCATGAAACACCCAAATGAGTGCAAGAGTGAGGTGTAGACCCTCGATGATAGTTGATGAAGGAAGATGACAAAGTCGAGTCACAATGTTAAACAAGGCACTTCTTGGGAGGCAACCCAAGCATCTTTTTTTGTGTTGATTTATTTTGAAACATTTTATTGTATTTAGCATGTTGGTTGGTGATTTAATATTGTGTTGTGATTTTTAAGACTTTGAACCAGTTATATCAATGGGAATTTTTGTGTATTCTAAGTAATAAGTTGCAGGAACAAATCAAGAACTGAAGAATGGAAAAGTTATGCTTGGATGTAGCTTCTGCGAGCAGGCCTATGAGTCGTAGTGAATGTTACGTCTCATAATCATGCCTCATAGAGGGAAATAGTAAGTACCAGAAGATGCCACACATACTACGAGGCAACCATATGATTCGTAGGGTCCCCTACGAGTTGTAAGTGGGGTTCGTACTGCTCAGGTATGAAGTCATAATTTTCCTAAGTATTGGATCTGCTACGAGATCGGGACATACTAGTCATATGACTTTATATGACTCATAGTCGGTGTCTTGTAAGACGAATCTGCAGAATTTTAATGGGCGAACTGTTTGGAATATTAAGATACTAACGTCTCTTGGCTCTTCATCTCCCTTCATGTAGTGTCCCCTTTCAGTTTGTAAATCCCCCATCATTCCGTTTCATTATTTCATTCATCTTTACGTCTTTCACCCACTAAAATTCCCCAGCAAGTGAATTGTGCACCAAAACTCTTCCAATTTTTCTTCTTCTCATCACACATTGTCTCATTCATATGGTAAGTTCTCGCGGTTAAAATCAGTTTATCTATAAAAAAATCTTTGTCTTATGGGTGATTGAATGAAGGCCTCAGGATTATGATTAGTGTAACCATGCATAAATGCCAGTGATAGTAAGAAGAATGTGGTATACAATTATTTATGTCTTGGTAAAAGGTCGAGTCTTGAATTGTGTCCTTGTTTTGTGATTTTGATATCCAATATTAAGACTATGTGCTTTTGTTGCATATTTTATAGATCATTATGAAGATCACGTGGAACTGAAATTATTGCATTGAGGGGTATTATAGTTTTATTTTTAGTGTGCGTTGATGTTGATAATCTTAGAGGAATTTTGAACTGTTGAGGAAAAATTCATGCTTTGTTTTGATACTTTTGGTAATGAAGGGTACTTATGTTTACTGTTGTACCGCCTATGCTTTTTTGTTTGTAACCTTAGATATTTTGTACATTTGTTATTGGTCTTTATGGAAAGGGTAAAGACGCCCAGCGAACTCTCTGTTTTCTACTACGAGGAACCACTACGAGTCGTAGGTCTCTCTACAAGTCATAGTGGCCCTTCATAGAAGGAAATAGTCATCCATGGTGCCTTAACCTTTTCCATGCGAGATTCACTTATTATTCGTAGCACCCGTTATGAGTTGTAATGGTGGTCTAGAGGCCAAGATCTAAATTCTCAAAATGTCTCGGAAGTGAGATACGCTTCAAGACTACGACTCATAGGTAACCTTACTAGTCATACCTGCACCTTGTATCTGTATCCCTGCACCTGGTTTAGTTTGTTTTTACCTAAGTAATCTTAATGTTCTTGTTTGATTATTTCATTTGTTACTTGTTTGATTGAAATGAAACATCATGGGACTCATACTTTAACATGTTGATAATTTTTCAGAGATAATATCTTCAAGAGGTCAACGAGGTGATACCTCAATTTCAGGTCATCGCCTAAGGGATAAGTCCTCCAAGAAAAGCCCGCAAACTTGAAGAACATCCAACTCATGAAGAGGTCCATGATGATCTCCCCTTGCTAGCTCAAGCCATGACTAATCAAATTAATGAAGGGGCCTAAGCCCCTCATGCTCCAACCTCGGTATCTAGGGTGAGAGACTATATGAGGATGAACCCACTAGAGTTCCATGGGTAAAAGGTGGATGAAGACCCTCAAGAATTTATTGATGAGGTATACAAGGTATATGATATCATGGGTGTTAGGTTGGAAGAGAAGGCAGAGTTGGCGGCCTACCAACTCAAGGGTATGGCTAAAAATATGGTTTATACAAGGGAAATCGGAGAAGGGGAACAACAATGTGATTCTATGAGAGGAGTTTAAGGTAATTTTTCTCAATTGGTTCTTCCTCTTGAGCTTAAGGAGGCCAAAATGATGGAGTTCATGAATTTTGAGCAAGGACCTATAAGTATAAGCGAGTATGCCCTCAAGTTCAACCAACTTTCAAAATATGCTCCACAATTGGTCACCGATCTAAGGCAAGTTCATGATGTATGTAACCAATTTAGTGAATGAGGAGTGCCAGGCTGCTATGTCGATTAGTGATATAGATTTGTCCCGCCTAATGACTTACACTGAATAACTTGAAGAGGAGAAGTTGAGGAATAGGAGTAGTAGTGAGGCCAAGAGGGCCTGTTTTGATGGTAAGTTCCAAGCTCCCAAGGTTAGCCGATTTCACCAAGGCCAAGGGTCCTCCCATTTTCCTAATGGGAGATTTACTAATGATAACCCAAGGCCCCAAGGAGGTTGTGGTGTGGTGCCTAGACCTATGTGCCCAATATGTGGTAGAGGCCATGATGGCCCATGTTTGAGGGATACTAATGCTTGTTATAGTTGTGGAGAAGTAGGTCACAAGAAAGTGAATTGTCCTCGAAATCAACACAAGGGTAAAGATGTTCGTCCACAAGGATGGGGTGAAAATGCGGTTCCTTTGGGGAGGGCAAGCCAACAAGGTAGTGCCCCAAGGTACAATCGGTTCTATGCTCTTCATGGGAGGCAAGATGAGGTTCCCGATGTCGTCATTGGTATGTTAAAATTCTTTGATTTTGATGTGTATGCATTGATTAACCTAGGTCCCACTCTTTCTTTTGTTACCCTTTTTGTTGCCAAAAAGTTCTATGTTGAGCTAGAGTTGTTGTGTGAGACATATGAGGCGTCTACCATTGTTGGTGCATCTAATGTTGCTAGTAGAGTCTATAAAAATTATCCCGTTTGCATTTTGCGTAAAATATTTCCATGTGACTCTGTTGAGTTGGACATGTTAGATTTTGACATTATTCTTGGGATGGATTGGTTGCATGCATACTACGCCTCTATTGATTGTAGAACCCGTAGGGTCAAATTCCAATTCCCCAATGAACCTGTCAGTGAGTGGGAGAGTCATGATGTGGTGGTCAAGGGTAGGTTTATTTCTTGAATTAAAGCCCAAAGGTTGATCTGCAAGGGGCGTCTTTATCATCTTGTAAGGGTTAGGGATGTTGAGTCCAAAATCTTCCCTATAGAGTCCGTTCAGGTGGTTAATGAGTTCCTAGATGTCTTCCCAAATGAACTTCCCGGTGTTTCTCCCGAAAGGAAAATAGATTTTGTCATAGATCTCCTTCCCGATGCTCAATCTATTTCTATTCCTCCTTACTATATGGCCTTGGCGAAGTTGAAGGAGTTGAAAGAGCAATTAAAGGATTTGTTAGAGAAGGATTTTATTAGGCCTAGCCAATCACCTTGGGGTGCACCGGTATTATTTGTGAAGAAGTAGAATAGTTCTCTAAGAATGTGTATTTATTACCGGTAACTTAATAGAGTCACCATTAAGAATAAGTATCCTCTACCAAAGATTGAGGATTTATTTGACCAACTTCAAGGTGCTAGTCACTTCTCTAAGATTGATCTTTGATACGAGTATCACCAAGTGAATGTGAGGGAGTGTGACATTTCCAAGACGGCCATACAGACTAGGTATGGGCATTATGAATTTTTGGTCATGTCTTTTGGGTTGACCAATGCACCGACTATCTTCATGGATCTATGAATAGGGTTAAACCCTACCTTGATTCATTTGTTGTGGTCTTAATTGATGATATTTTGGATATTTTCTTGTAGTGAGGAGGAGCATGTAAGTCATTCGAGAGTGGTTTTACAAAGGTTGAGGGAAGAGAAGTTCTATGTTAAGTATCAAAAATGTGAGTTTTGGTTGTAGGAGGTTGCCTTTCTAGGTCATGTGGTGTCAGGGGATGGTATTAAGGTGGATCCAAAAAAGACAGAAGTGATTAGAAATTGGCCTAGACCTTTGATCGGATATTAGAAGGTTTTTGGGCGTAGCGGGTTATTACTGGAGATTCGTGAATGGGTTCCCTTCTATTGCTTCTTCTATGACTAAGTTAACTCAAAAGAAGGCCAAAATTGTGTGGATTGATGAGTGCGAAAAGAGTTTCCAAACTTTGAAGGATAAGCTTGTTCCGCTCCTATCTTGTCAGCATTGGAAGGACTAGAATGGTTTATTGTGTATTGTGATGCTTCAAGGGTTGGTATGGGTTGTGTTTTGATGTAAAAATTGTAAGGTGATAACTTATGCTTCTAGACATCTCAAAGTGCATGAAAGGAATTATCCTACACATGATCTTGAGTTGTAGCTACGGCTTTTGCTTTGAAAATTTGGCGTCATTATTTGTATAGGGTGCATGTTGATGCGTTTACCGATCATAAGAGTCTCCAATATGTGATCTCCCTAAAAGATCTCATCTTGAGACAACGAAGGTGGTTAGAGCTTCTTTAGGATTATGATATGAGTGTGCATTATCACCCTGGTAAGACTACTGTTGTGGCCGATGCTTTGTGTAGGGTGTCTATGGGTAGCCTTGCATATGTTGGGGATGAGGGAAAAGAGGTTGCTAGAGTGGTCAATCAGTTGGGTAGATTGAGAGTTAGGTAGGAGGAGGTTGATAATGTTGGAGTGGTGGTGGTTGATGGTTCCAAATCTTTGTTTATTGAGGAGGTGAAGGCAAAGCAAGATCTTGAAGCTTGAAAAATGTTCTTGAGATCCGAAATTGAGCTTGGGACACTTGAATTTTGGATGGAATATTAGGTTAAGTGTTAGATAGGGTTTTAAGAGTGTCTTGAGTGATATAAAGTTGAAAAATGGCTAAGTATAGGTGTTTTTATGTATTGGAGGGCATGGGTCCAAGTCCCCAATGCCTTAAGCTGAAACAGGATTTTGGAGGAACAAATAACACTGATCCACGCCCCTAGTGCATCACAGCCAGGGCGTGGATCATCTCTAGAATCCAAAAATTTGGAAAATTAGATTTTTGAGATATATGGAAATAACAATTTTAGTAACGATTATGGGCATAACTGAGGCACATTTTAGAGAATTTTTGGGTCGTTGCAATATCTCTCCCTTGGGAACATTCATCCCCTAATGCCAGAGAAGTGTACATAAGAGATGTAATCATGAATATCTCATGCCAACAGGAATGCAACAAATACACTTAAAAATGATTTCAAAAACCTCAATATGAATGTCAAAATTACCATAAACTTGTCAACATAGACATGAATGCATGCAAATGACATAAGGGATAAAACTTAAGAGTTGAAATCATGTAGGGGACTTTAATTAGTACCTTAGACTTAAGTATAGTGGAAGACGTATGGATATCATTTTCTCATGTCCGCTCGGCTTCCCATGTGGCACTCTCAATTTGTTGATTCCTCTAAAGGACTTTGACGGAAGTTACATCCTTGTTTCTTAACATCTTCACTTGTCTATCAAAAATTTCTACTGGGACCTCGTCATAAGTTAAATTATCTTCTACCACACCCATAACATCTAAAGGTATAATAGCACTTGGGTCACCCACAGACTTTCTCAACATAGATACATAGAAGTTCGGATGAACCACATTCATTTCAACGGGCAACTCCAACTCATAGGCCACCTTATAGATCCTCTTCAACACTCTATAAGGACCCATAGACTTCGGGCTCAATTTACCCTTCTTGCCAAATTGGACCACACCCTTCATGGTGAGTAGTCTTAACCGGTAGGAAATGAACCGACTTTGTCATTCTATCAACCAGAAACCAAATAGAGTCAAAATGCTTTCTAGTCTTAGGCAACCCAACCACAAAATCCATGTTGTTTTCCACCTACTTCTAAGTAGGAATCTCTATGTCTTGGGCTAGGACACCGGGCCTTTGAGGTTTGGCTTTCACTTGTTGGCAATTGTGACATGTGGATATGAACTTGGAAGTGTATCTCTTCATACCACCCCACCAATACACCTTTCTCAAATCTCTATAAATCTTTGTAGAACCGGGGTGAATAGAATAGAATGAATTATGAGCCTCATCTAAAATCAGCTTCCTCAAGTCATCAACATTAGACACACACAATCTACCTTGGTAAATATGGGTACTATCTCCCCCTTGGGAGAAAACCTCCACTTTGCCATCTCTCACCAAGGCCTTCAATTCTAGCAAGGCGGGGTCAAGATATTGTTTTGCCTTTACCTCCTCAATAAATGCAGATATAAAACCATCAACAACCACCATACCAACATTGTCAACCTCTTCCAACCTAACCCCCAATCTAACCACTGATGAACCTCTCTAGCCATCTCTTTGCCACCATTATCAACACGTGCTAGGCTACCCATAGACACCTCACTTAGAGAATTGGCCACAACATTAGCTTTGTTGGGGTGAGAATTCACACTCATATCATAATCTTTAAGGAGTTCTAACCACCTTTTTTGTCTAAAGTTAAGATCTTTTTGGGTGAACACATATTGGAGACTCTTATGATCGGTAAACATATCAACATGAACCCCATATAAGTAATGGTGCTGAGTGTTCAAAGCAAATACCATGGAGGCTAATTTAAGATCATGGGTAGGATAATTCCTTTCATGCACCTTAAGTTGTCTAGGGGCATATGCTATCACCTTACCATTTTGCATCAAAACACAACCTAAACCAATTCTTGAGGCATCACAATACACAACAAACCCTTCCAACCCTTCCAGTAGAGACAAAATAGGAGCGGAGACAAGCTTATCTTTTAAAGTTTGGAAACTCTTTTCACACTCATAGGTCCACACAAAACTTAGTCATGGGAGAAGCAATAGAAGAGAAACAATTTACAAGCTCTAGTAATAACCCGCTAAACCCAAGAAACTTCTAATATTAGATAGGGTCAAAGGTCTAGGCCAATTTCTAATCACCTCCATCTTCTTAGGATCCACCTTAATGCAATCACTCGACACCACATGGTCTAGAAAAGCAACCTCTTTCAACCAAAACTCAAAATTTTCATATTTAGCATACAACCTGTCCTCCTTCAAGATTAGAAACACCACCCTAAAGTGATCCACATGCTCCTCCTCACTATGAAAATAGATTAAGACATCATCAATAAAAACCAACACAAACAAGTCAAGGTATGGTTTAAAGACCCTATTCATATGATCTATGAATATAGTCGGTGCATTTGTCAAACAGAAGGACATAACTACAAACTCAAAGTGCCCGTATCTAGTCCGAAAGGCCGTCTTGATAATTTCACTGTCCCTCATATCACTTGGTGATACTCGAACCGAAGATCAATCTTAGAGAAGTGAGTAGCCCCTTGAAGTTGATCAACAAGGTCATCAATCCTTGGTAGAGGGTACTTGTTCTTTATGGTGACCCTATTAAGTTGCCGGTAATCAGTACACATTCTAAGAGAACCATTATTCTTCTTCACAAAAAGCACCGGTGCACCCCAAGGTGATTGACTAGGCCTTATAAAACGCTTTTCCAAAAGGTCTCTCACTTGCCCTTTCAACTCTTCCAATTCTGCTGGGGCCATATGGTAAGAGGGAATAGAAATGGATTGAGTAACGGGAAGGAGGTCTATGCCTAAATCTATTTCCCTTTCGGGAGGAACATTAGGAAGCTCATTCGAAAAGACATCAAGGAACTCAATAACCACCAAAACCGACTCTATAGGATGGACTTTGGACTCAACATCCCTAACCCTCAGAATAAGATAGAGACAACCCTTAGAAATCAACTTTTGGGCTTTAATGCAAGAATGAATGTACCCTTGACCACTGCATCACAACTTTCTCACTCAAGGACGGGTTTATTTGGGAATTGGAATTTTACCGTACGGGTTCTACAATCAATAGAAGTATAATATGCATGCAACTAATCCATCCCAAGAATGACATCACAATCCACCATATCTAATTCAACAAAATCACAAGGTAAGATTTTACGCAAAATGAATAGGGATAATTTCTATTGACTCTTCTAGCAACAATAAAATCACCAATGGGAGTAGACACTTCATAGGGCTCACACAATAATTCAAGCTAATATGAAGCTTTTTGAAACAAAAGGAGTAATAAAAGAACGAGTGGCACCCGAATCAACCAAAGCGTACACATCAAAATCAAAAACTTTTAACATACTGGTGATGGCATCGGGCACCTCATTCACCCTTTGTCTCTCTGGAAGAGCATAAAACCTATTTTGCCTTGGGGCACCCCCTTGTTGGCCCCGGCTTCCCTTTGGAACTACATTTGCACCTTGGCCTTGTGGACGATCATCTCTACCTTTGTTTTGTACATGTGGACAATCAATCACCTTGTGGCACACCTCACCACAACTATAACAAGCGTTGGAGTTTCTTATACATGGCCCATTATGGATCTTACCACATCTTTAGCATATAGGGTTGTCATTAGCAAACCTTCTATTAGGAGCATTGGAGGACCCTTGGCCCTAGAACTTGGCAGCTTGAGGAAATCAGCCACCCTTGGAATTTTGGAATCCACTTTCAAGACGGGCCTTCTTGGCCTCACTACTTATTCTCTTTCTCAACTAATGACACTTTGGTTATTCGGCATATGTCATGAGGTGGACCAAGTCCATATCACCTATTAACATGGCGGTATGACACTCCTAATTCACCAAGTCGGACACACTCACTACAAACTTGCTCATTCTAGACTTCGGCTCGGCAATCAATTAAGGGGCATACTTTTAGAGTTTGTTGAACTTGAGGCATACTCCCTCACATTCATAGACCCCTTCTTTAAAATCATAAATTATATCATTTTCGCCTCCCTTAGTTCAATAGGGAAGAACTGGTTGACAATTGCCACTTTGAACTCTTCCAAAAGGATGATATTATTGTTCCCCTTCTCCATCTTCCATTGAGTAAACCATATTTGAACTACCCCTTTGAGTTGGTAGGACGCCAAATCCGCTTTCTCCTTTGAGTTAACCCGCATATTAGACAATACTTTATACACCTCAGCAATGAAATCTTGAGGATCCTCATCCACTTTAGACCCAAGGAACTTTGGTGGGTTTATTCTAGTAAAAATCCCTCACCCTTGAGGCTAGAGTAGGAGCATGAGAGGCTAGGGCCCCTTGTTTGATTTGATTAGACATAGCAAGAGCCAACATGGTAATAGGATCCCAAAACTCTTCATGGGCCATTCCCCCATCTTGAGGAGTTTGAGGAGCGGGAGCAGCCGGTTGCTCCTAGGGAGTAATGGCTCTTCTTCCTCTTGGAATAGGCATGATTTAGAATAACAAAGAACATTCGTTAGAGGAAAAGTGTTACCATAAACTTCTATAGCACGACATAGGTCAAGAAGAAGGGAAAGATTTCCTGAAATACCTTATCGCATCTTAGTCGTAGTTGTGGTGCACTTCACAACTATGAATAAGACTCTAATCGATGCGCTGTGTTGGATTCTGAGGACAATTAACAACCTAGTGCTCTGATATCAAGTTTTTCATGATCCAAGCCTAGGGCCTAGGTAGAACACGATGAATAGGAACCCGGAGGGACCCAAACAAACCTCTTAGCATATCAATTACACTTTCTTAGTCGCAGAAGCAAAATAAACAACACCAGGAATATAAATAAGGGAAAAAGTACTAAGGGAAGTCTTGAAATTTATAAAGCATGAAGAGTCAAAGCTCAAAGAATAGATACATCAATTGTTCAAACAATACCTCTAAACATAAATTGGGCGGGGGACAAGATATTTTTCGGGCTCACCATCATAGTATCAAATGTTAAACATAAGAGATAACAAAAGCAAGAGTAGCATAGCTAGTGTCCCTGAACTTGAGGACTCACCAAAAGATTATCATCAAGATGCCAAAACTAGCCACGTGGAAGATGATCATGAGAAGCTCCGGTTCCTACATAGTACTATCATGTAGGCGTAGAATATGCGTTCGTATGTTTGAATGTACTAAGCATGTAGGATGCAATGCAACAAGATATAAGACAATATAGTCAAAATGCGTAGTAATAAGCAATAGATAAGTATAATATCAATATGGAAGGCATGATATATGCTTGAAGAAAAACATGCTTGTAAATCATATAACTTACAAATATGGGTTACATGTGTAGGAAGAGGCCATATCAACATATCCCAAGCAAACTATCACTTAAACTCTAAGGCATACCACCCAGTTGGAAGGTGATTGAGGTTCACACCCCTTAACATGGTAGTATGGGCATGCCACCCCCCGACAAGGTGATTGAGATACATACCCCTTAACATTGTAGTATAGGCATGCCACCCCCTGACAATGTTATTGAGGTACATACCCCTTAACGTGGTAGTATGGGTATGCACCCCCGACAAGGTAATTGACAATTGTTAGCCCCTCAACAAGGTGGTTGGGCATGCCACCCCCCCAACAAGTTGTAGTCAACTTGCAACACTATAGATAGTTTCATGAAATCATTATATACATATAATCCCTTAAACATCATATAGTCACTTGATTCATAACTCATGTAATAGATCATCAATAGCTCAAAAATCCTTGTCAAGACATTATCAAACACTTGGCGGGTGTACAATGCTAGTTCAAAATCATGTAATACTAGAGTGAAATAATATGAGAAAACTTAATGTAAATCAACCCATCAACACTTAGTAAAACTCTCATTCAAGATACCTTGAAACCCCTCATCAAATCTCATAATGGATCATGGATTCATCTCTCAGAACATGCAGAAATAATCAGCATTTTATGAAACCCCAACATAGTTTATCATCAAACTTCATAATAAGAGATACCCATAGATAATCCAACTTGAAAACATGCAATTTACCTCAAACTTGGCTTCTCTTGATGTAGACTTGAAGAAGGCTTTGAAGCTTGAAGAGGGTTCTTGAGATCCGGAATTGAGCTTGGGACACTTGAATTTTGGATGGAATATTTAGTTAAGTGTTAGATAAGGTTTGGAAAAGTGTCTTGAGTGATATTTAATTGAAACATGACTAGGTATAGGTATTTTTATGCATAGGAGGGCATGGGCCCAAGACCCCAATGGTTTAGGCCGAAAAAGGATTTTGGAGGAATAAATAACACTAATTCGTGCCCCTGGTGACTCACGACCAAGGCACAGGTCGTCTCTAGAATTTGCAAATTTGGAAAATTAAAATTTTGCTATGAGTGCTCAAAAATAGAGGTTAACCCATTCCCCACTCTATTTTCCCCTAGATCACGAATATGAAGTCGGATTTTTGATATCATGCATGATTTTTGAGATATATGGAGATTATGATTATGGACATTTCTGAGGCACATTTTCACGCATTTTTGGCGCATTTCATGAAGCCTTGGCATAGTTGACTTATTCAATTGAAAACTTTAACGTGTATGTATAAGTTTTATATGGTGAACATTTAAAATTTTTAATAAAACTCAAAGAATCTCAACCATGCTTTGTATAAATTTTGAAAACATCTATTGATACAAATACTAATCATGATGCTTATAAGATATGAATGAATAAATTGAAGTAACTCACTAACCATGTCCATGAATCCTCTGCTATACTAAAGATAGGTGCCCGTGGCAAGACTTATCGCTACTTGACTATAAAATAATAAATTGGACTAACTAACTAGTGACCTCTAACAGCAAAGAGGTCTCACCAACTACTGCTAGAAAGTGGTCTTACTGAATGTCTGCTGTCATGGATACATGAATCTGCATTATAAAATGATATAGCACAAAAGGGTATCAGTACTTGGAATGTACGACATGTAAAATGGTCAAACTAGAAACTCAGTAATGGATCCTCACTCAACTCAAAGACTTAAATTAGAAAATAACTCAGTAATAAAATCAGTATAATATAAGTAAAACATCTGGTTTAATGCATAAGAAATGCAGTTGAGTCTGTTTCTGAAAATAATATGTATTTTAGGTTAGTGAGTTTCTCTAACTGACAACCATCAATATGAGCATCTTGATGATATAATGTTTTGCCCACGTTGCCAAAGCCATCCAACGTTCTCAAACACATACCACCTTGTTTGAGGTTAATAAATTCTATCATCTTGGCTTCCCTAAGTTCAAGTGGGAAGAAACGATCCAGAAATGCAAACTTGGACTCTCCTCAATAAATAACATTACCTTAGGCCCTCTCCATCATTATTGGTGTACCATACTTGAGCCATATCTTTCAATTAATATGCAGCCAACTCAGCCTTCTCCTCAGAATTGACCCCCATAAAAGTGAAAGCCTTAGAATGCTCATCAATGAAATCTTGAGCATCCTCATTAGCCTTTGAACCATAGAAATCCAGAGGATTTATCCGGTGAAATCTCTCACTCTGGAAGCCAAAGTGGGATCACCGGTAAGAAGATTAGCCTACCTTGTCAAAGTAGTCACCACTTGGAAAAGCATAGCAAAAGCCATATAGAATTCACCATCAGAGATAGGCTCTTCCATAGGCCCTAGAGGAACTTGGTCCTTATAAGCCAGGGCCGGTCTTGGTAGGGGAGCTCTTTGTGGAGGAATCTTTTGTAATGTAGAAAGGACATCATCAGGATAAAGAAACCATAATATAGGATCCAAAGCACGACATAACACATGAAGAAGTGAGACAATTCCTAGAACATCATCATAGACTCCTACTCATAGACATGGTGTAGTTCACACCCTTGTATAGGACTCTACTCGATTTGGCATGTTGGAGTCTGAAGATTATTTACAATCCTAGTGCTTTGATACTAAGCTTATCATGACCTGGACCTAGGGTATAGGAGTGACATGGTGAAAGAGAACCCAAGAATCCCTAAACAAGCCTCAAATCAATAGAGGCATCATATACATGCAATCAATCAATCCCAAGAATGATATCAAAATCTACCATGTAAAGTTCAACAAAATCACAAGGAATGGCTTTATGCAAAGTGGACACCGGAAAACCCCTATAGACTTTTGTAGCAACAATGGAATCACCGAGTAGGTAGATACCAAAAAGGGTTCACATAGTATCTCGGGACATACATCAAACCTATTAGCAAGGAATGAGGGTGAAGAAAGACCATGTGGCATCCAGATCCAACAAAACATACACATCCTAATCAATAACCTTTAACATACTGGTGATAACATTGGATCCCTCATCTACCACTTGCCTCTATTGAGGAGCATAGAACCAGTTATGACTTGGAGTACGTCCGTGTTGATCCTCTTGAGACCTTTTACCTCCATGAATATATCTTTGGAGATGGTCAACTCTATGACAATTGGCAACTTTGTGTCCCATATACAACACCCATATCATGCACTTGTATCCCTCAAGCAATTGCCTTCATGGTACTCCCCATACTTTGGTCAGCTAAGGATGGCCGGTCCACCAGTACTACCTTGATCTAGTTTGGCACCCTATCATTGATGAACCTTTCACTTGGAGAATTAAACCACATTTGGGATTGAAAATTATGGCCTTATAGAAAGCGGTCACTTCCTCCACTCTTAGTACCTTGGAATCCACCTTCGAAATGACCCCTCTTGGACTCCTCTATTTTCCCTTCCTAAGATTTTCTTCCTCAATTTGTTCAGTATATGTCATGAGTTGAGATATATCCATCTCCCTTACAAGAATAGAAGTGCGACACTCTTCATTGATTAAATCAGATATCCCCAACAGAAACATGTTTATCCTTTCCTAGGGATCGACAACTAAGTTTGGAGCATATTTTGAGACATTGTTGAACTTGAGGGAGTAGTCTCTCACCCTAACGTACCCTTATTGGAAATTCATAATTTTCATCATCTTAGCCTCCCTTAGCTTAATAGGAAAGAACTAGTCAAGGAAGGCATCTTTGAATTCTTATCAAGGAAAGGGTTTATCATCCATCATTTCCATCTTTTATTAGGTGAACCATATTTGTGTAAGACATTTGAGTAGGTATGCCGCTAACTACAAATTATCCTCCAATGATACCCCCATAATGGCCAAGATTTTGTAAACTTTGCCAATGAATTCTTGGGGTCATCCTTCACTTTTGAGCTATGAAATTCTAGAGGGTTCATCCTAGTGAAGTCCCTCACCCATGAATCAAAAGTAGGAGCATGAGGACTTGGGCTCTTTGGTTGATTTGGTTTTCTATGACTTGTGCCAACAAGGTGATGACATTTTGTTATTCGGCATGAGTGACCCCTTCTTCTTGGAAAGATTGTGGCATCAACATCGTAAGAACGTGGTACTCATTGGGGATGGGATCTACAAGATTTTCCATGATCTAGAAATGCAAATTCAAATCTACACTTTAAAGGGACAATGCATATTCAAATCTTGATAAGTATAATTCAATGAAATGATCTAGAAATGAAAAGAATAATTCTTTAGAAGTAGGAAATTGTAGGATAAGTTCTAAGACACGACATAGAATATTGAAGAAGTGAGTCATTTCCAAATGCCTTACAACCTCTTATTCATAGTTTTGGTGCATCTCACAACCATGAACAAGACTCTATTTGATGTGATATGCTAGATTTCCAAGGACTATTTACAACCTAGTGCCCTAATACCAAGATCGTTAATAACCAAGCCTAGTGCCTAGATAAGACACGGTTAATAAGGAACCAAATGTACCTCAAACAAGCCTTATAGCATACATCAATAACATCATCCATAAATAAGTCAAAATGAGTGAAAACTAAGGGATAGGGACTAATGTACAATGAACATAAATGTAAAAGATAGTAAAATCAATATATATATGATCAAGTCACCAACAATACCTCTAAAGTATAGATAAGGCTGGAGGCTTAGACCTTTCCCGACTATTCTTTTTTTTCTTACACCATACTCCAGAAAACAAAACTTGATCAACCTAGGCCACCCTTCAACAAACACATTGTATGGACCATAATTCTCCCTCGTAGACCTCACCTATACGAAGCCAAATTTACACCTCACTATTCCCAACCCACAAGCCTTGTCTATCACTTGTGGTTTGAACCAAGGGCTGTAGATAAGGTTCATATGCTGCCCACCGCAAATTTCTAGATTCACCTTTGTCCTCCATTTTCATACTTTCTTACTTGCAGGGCCTTACAAATATGAAGTCGAATGTTAGTTTTATAGAAATGGAGGGTGAAATTACAGCATCCTGATCATGCTTTCCACTTTTGATTATATTTTTGTTAGTATTTTGTATGTGAGACAAGTCTGAATATTTTGGCCCATATTGGGACTTATACTCTGTTGTAGTAGCTCTATACATGTGATTACCATGTTTGGGTATTTTATCTTGTAGTATTTGTATATAATTATCTCAGTGTCACCATTTCTGTTGTGTTCTTTATTCTATTCCCATATCATTTGTTATTGGTTTCTTTTTCCCTAATATACCAGTTACTTGTTATTCCAGGATAAAGGTTGGCCTTCCTACTGGTAGGTTATAGTAAATGTCATCACAATTCAAATTTTTTGTTCATGACATTATAGGATTTAACACACTCATAATGTTTAAACAAAACAAGAAATTATATTCGCTAAACAAGAATCAACTTAAAAAATTGATGACAATCAACTTAGCATTTAATTTCTAAACCAAGTTAATCTCCAAACAAATTCAAAGGTGGCATATATTTTCATTGAAATTTTTTGATAAAAATGATGATAGTGAAATAAAAATCTGTAAGGTATTATCTATAGTCTAGGAAAATTTCAAAAAATATAAAAAGAAGTCTAACAGCTCATCGCATGGATTGTCACCTTACTTAGTGGTTTTTTTTTTTTTTTTGAGTTGGCCTTTAATGACAGTAAATTTGAAATCCCATCACAAGTGTGACAGTCCATCACTTTGGCCATTACTGGGTGGTTCATGTGTGGCCTCATCTATCTTAAGTTGACAGTAGAGACGATGAGCCATAATAGTTGTCCCATCACGTATTACATTTAACATACACTTAACACTATTTTTATTCAATTTCTTGTACAAGCATAGAAAAATCTCTAATTGATACAACCATTGCTTAATAACTCACATTCGTTTAAAGTAAAAACATCAAATGTACCATCTAATACTGGCACATCACCCGCAGGGCATAATAAAAAACTTACCTAGGAAAAATTGTAATTATATTAGTTATTCAATTGAATATTAATCAAAGTTATGTATATTATATTATTTGTGAAATGTATTGAATTCTAAAATTTTGTTGTAAGGTGATGCTTAAATATTTGATTTTCCCATTTCTAAGACTAAATTATTTAGACAACTTAGTACTGCTTTTGACCCAATATTATTGTTCATATTAATAATATAAAATATAACAAAATTGATTGAATTGTTGATTAAACTTGTACTCTTTATTAAATGACTCTACAATAGACAAAAGTATCATTTTGCTATTAATATAGTGAAGATCAATCATTTAAATAAAAGTTAGGAACCTTAACTTTGGGCACAAGTCAATCTTTTCTTAATGATAAATGGTTCTCTTTCATTGTAAATTAATTCTTCAAGAGAAACAAGAAGCATTCTTGCTTCCCCATAGTATATTCTTTTGATTTTATAGTTTTATAACACATTGTCAGCATGAGCCTACACCATCTAAAAAGTTGAAAGGTTAGATACGGGTATTTCTCAAAGTAAGTTATCCCTTCTGTTGACACCCAATTTTTATCCTCCACGGTGTCAAATTATTCACGGGGCTTTATTTTTATATTTTAACATTTTAAATATTATTTTTTTTAAAAAAAATTAATTAATCGGGCGCGTGAGGGCCACGCGCCCGATATATCTCCACCCCTTCTCTTCTTCTTCATTTTTCAACTTTCCCCAAAACCAAACCCTAAACTAAGCCGCCTCTCCCCTCTTTGCCCATCGCCATTTTTCGTCCCCTTCAACTCCAAGATCAACGAACCCTCAATCTCTTCTCCTTTCTGTCTTCGTCTCCTCTTTCTTCTTCGTCAATCGCGTGCACCAAAACCTAGCAACCGCCTCACCAACGGTCAGTTCCTCAACCAACCCTCCCGACAACGCATGCGTCGCACCTCCAACGTTCTTGTCCCTCACGTGTCTTTACTAAAGCCATGATTTGAGGAGCGTATTGACCCTACTATTTTTGAATTTTTGAAACTCGATTTTTCCCCACTTTCAACCTAATTTCCGACTATATAACCCCTCTTTCGTCTCCAAAAGGGGGGCGGCAGTCATCAATTCGAAAAACTCTAGTGTATTTCGTAGCCATCACCATTATTGAAAGGTTCTTCAAGTACAAAACCAAAATCAGAGAGTCGGGTTTTGAGGTAAGGAATTTGAAACAAGCTTCGCAAAACTCGTCGTCCCAGTTCGCTGCCCCCCAAAAGGTAACACTCCAATCGCACTTTCATTTCAAAGTCATATATCTGGATATGAATGTTGTAGTTATATTAAAGTGTTCGCGTTTGTTTGCTTGCCTGGACTAGAAATTGTCTCTGTTGCAATGAGTCAATATTATTGAGATGTTGTTGTGTTGATTTCCTGTCAGCTGTATAATACCATGATGCTGTAGTGCTGTCGTAGTTTTGTTACTTCCGAAACTATTTTGTAATGTAAAGATGAGTTGTTAGCTAATCTCTTTTATTTTAGACTCTTCTTTAGATGCTAAAT
This sequence comes from Solanum clarkiae, assembly GCA_011800125.2. Lineage (NCBI taxonomy): Eukaryota > Viridiplantae > Streptophyta > Magnoliopsida > Solanales > Solanaceae > Solanum > Solanum clarkiae. The sequence continues at coordinate 1,290 of JAABOM020088455.1, read as the reverse complement.
AGATATAAACGTGCCTTCAAATCTATGGTTAGTTTCTGTTTGAATTTGAACAAATTAGCACAGTAGTTGTTTATCCTTTAATCTACGTCAAAGTTTGTGGGTTATCCAACTTTTTTTAGTTTATTATCTTTCTCTATTTCTGTTTCCAGCCTTCATTCTAAAAATGATTGTTGAAGGCTTTGGGTTTACTTGATTTTAAGCATGCTCTTCTTGTGTAAATTTAAGTTTAGTTACTGAAAAGTTTGTATGTGTTCCAACATATTCTTTATGACTGGCCATGTATGTCTCTCAGTTTAAAGAATAGTTGGTTGTATCTCGTTTTGAACTCTTTGCTTGACATTTTGGCATCTAAAAATAAAATGCGGTTTGCGTAAAAAGAAATAAATTTCTTTCGTTTATCGACAGTTCGCTCATTCCATTTTTTACTTCTTTGTTCGTCACTGATAGAGTGCATTATAATTACCTTAAGGAGCCTAATTAAGTGATTGAATGTGAACTTGGACGAAGCTTTTATTTCAAAGTTAGTTTATAATAATTTCCTGCTGTCTTGTTTTCCAAATACCCAAAGTTTTAGGTTCGTTCTCGTGTTTAATGCTTCACCTCTGCACGTATTTGTGGTTATTGGTCTCATTGTAAGATTCACTCTATTAATCCTTATTAATTATTTGGTGTTCTATTTCGAAACAATCTGTTTGAGCCGTAAAAGAATCTAACACTTGCTTTACAAAGTATATGCTTCGGTAAAAACGCTGGAAACCTTTAAGATGTTTATTTGTTAGATATGAATCTTTTAAGTTTATGAGATGATAGATATGTTGGAATCCTATATCGTCATTATATACTTTGAGTTCAATATTTTCAGTTCATCTTTGCATCCTAGTTGATTTGTCACAAAATTGTCCCTTTCGATGTCAATTCATACCATCTTTACAGTTATTGAGGCATTTTGTTCTGGTGAAGGCAATAAAGTATTAAATAACTTTTGAGTTTAGTATATTTGAGTTATTTATTTATTTCACTTCTTTTGTTGCATGTGAATTTCATCCGAGCCCGCTCGGACTCCTCCAACCTCTTCTGCATTCCTTTGGGCCACGGAGGCCCATACTTCCTCTCCTTCGAGTCAACCAAAAATCCAAGAGAAAGGAGCCGCTATACTAATCTTGGCAAAAGTTGCAATCAAGATTTAAATGAGATAAAGACCCTGAATTACTTCAATTCTTTTTTTTATTTTTATTTTTGTTTTATATACTTGTATGTGCTTGTATACTAACATTTTTACCTTATTGGTTT
>JAABOM020088436.1:0-29441 GCA_011800125.2 Solanum clarkiae | reverse complement strand
CTGTATATAAAGTAATAACTCAAATGAAACCATGCATCTGTGGAAGATCAGGGACCACCCTTAGTTATACTGTGGAACAATGTACTTTATGTTCTTTATATCACTTTACCTTTACTGTAAAATCTGTACTGAAAAATCTGTGCACAGCTGCACTACAAATGACCAACTGATCAGTGGTAAACTGTATTGGGATCGTCCCTGGCTAGGTTATTCCTTAACCCCCTTGGGCTACCACCCGTAATAAGATGTTTCCCTTTCTAGGTGATTCTTCCACCCCTCAAGATATGGGATCATCACTGGCTAGGTTTTTCCTTAACCCCCTTGGGCTACCACCCATGATAGGATCGTCCCTGGCAAGGTGTTCCTTCCACCCCCTTGGGCTACCACCTATCAAAATTGTATGCTTTACCTTTCAATTACCTTTGAGATAGTTCTTGTGGTGGTCATATTATTGGAGCTGTAGGACTGTATATGTGGCATGTGACATGTAGATAATCATATAAGACAATATGACAAATAAAAGAGTACATTGGATAAACAATGAAATGCATATGAAATGGAACAACTTGTTGACTTTATTTCGTAACAAGAACTCAGGTAACTTGGTATTCAAGCATGTATGCAGTTTTAAAAGTGACTATGTATAGAATCATATGAACATGACAAGAGTGGAGAAATGGTTAATAGTTATGTTGGAGTTTGTGAATGCCTTTATGTAGCAAGGAGAGATCTATGTTTCATGCCAAGTGATACGAAATCAAGTAACCTTACGTACATCATTGTATGACCTCGTTACTACCTCTAGATAACCTTCCCTTCCTCCAAATACTTATCTACAACATAGTAGGTGATAAAGCTAGCAGTAATAAACAATAAATACACCTTGGCATCCCAATCACATAAGAGTACAATACAAGGGCAGCAAGCCGGTGTTTATAAACCCGAGCGTATTCCTTTAACTTTTCTGTCCCTAATCGTATTTTCTAATACACATTAGCATGTACCCATCATGTACATCCTATTCCCATGCCATAACAGTCTTACAAAAGCCCACAAAGTATAACACATCACAATTGCACACAACCTAAAAATGAACAGCATAACGTTACCTTTCTTCGCTACCTTTCGACATCGACAACCCCAAACTTATTCCAAATTTATCCAAGCTATTCTAGATACATTTACACATATAGACAGACCTAAAACATTCTTATAAAATCACTCAAGAAGTAATGAAGGACGTGAGATAATAGCCTTATATACAACAGCCCCCAAGTTCGAATCAATATGATGCTTAAGATAACTCGATAAAATGTGCTAGTTAAGTGAAACCAAAATCAGAGCAGCAACCTTAGGGTGATGTTTATAACTAAAATCATGTTAAGAACACCAAGTCCTCTTCATAATACAACTCACAAACTATAGAAAAATCACCAAAATAAAAGAAAAAGGTGCAACAACTTTCTGCATAGAATCTGTCCAACAAATTTCAGCAAACGTAACTAGCATCTATTTCTTGTTTTTCATGATAAAACCATACTCAACACACAACTATAATTACTTCAATTTGTATTCAAGGTTTATAGTCTCCTTAAGAACCCTAGAAGTCTCTTTTAGCTTCTTTGCAAAGTTGAGAAAAGTTGAGAGAAAGTAGAGAGAGCAATCTGATTGTTTTTTTTGTGTTCAAGTTGAGAATGAATTGTGGAACTGCTTTGGAGCTCTTTATAAAGAGTTATTATGCCAACCTTCTTTTGACATTTTTACCATCTTATACCACACAATATCAAGCTGCTTATCCACCAGCTTGGCCCTCAAATTTGGGCCTTTTGGAGCACCAACTTGATGGGCTTGGGCTGCCTATTTTAAGATTTCACTTACTTAGTTTTGTGCCCAATTTGCTCAGTGTGTAGTGATGTATTTGGGCTCCTTTTTATTGTAATTCTTGGTATGATCATATAATCCATTTATGATGCTAAAACATGGGCCAAAGTTACACCCTTAACACGAACTTTATTCATAATCGAACTTGGACAACTTCGACGTCGAGCCTCGTCTCCGTTTAACTACCAAATTTAAGCTAGGCAAGTAGGTGACTCACCTACTTGATTACTAAGTCGTACAAATATCTCAATTCTCTTACTTCTTTTTAAGGCCATAATCTTCTCAATTCGACACAAAACATGTATTCACTCGACCCTCTTAAGTGTTAGAGGCACATATAACCCATTAACACAAGATTCAAGCATTTTTGAAAATTAGTGCTAATTTGACCAAATCATGTCATGTTTAATTTGAATTGTACTAGTATTTTAAGGTGTGGGGTGTTACATCAGGAACATGTAACTCACACATGAAAATAATACCTGATGGTACGATGAAAATATTTATGAGGTTCAAATCTTTGCCAGTTGAGGTGTCTATAAGAAACTTCTCTTAGTTTAGGTGTCTAAGTGAAAAATAGGTACAAGGTATCTATTGATAACTTAAGCCGTAATTATGATAATGATGATGATGATGATGATAATACTAATAATAATAATAATAAGAAGAAGAAGAAGAAGAAGAAGCGGACTGCTTTTCATGTAAATAATTTTTCTCAATGGCTTGTAGGTGTAATTATTCCTAAATAATATCTTACGATGATAGTAACTTTGATTGTACTTTCAAATGGTGCATTTTATATTTTCATAATTTTAAAAAAATTATGACTTGGATTTTGTTATTTTTATAAAATAGATCTAAGTTCTTGATTTTAAAACTTTTTTCATCGCTACTTAACCAATGATTTCTGTCGATTTCTTATATATAAAGCACTTCTATTATTCTTTTTTGTCATTTTTCATTAATAATCATTCAGAATCATAACTAAAGAAAATATTTTAACTATGATTTTTTTTTGTGGTAAACAATTAAATTATTCAATTACAAATTTTAAATCATCACTATTAATACCTTGCATATTTTGTGACAAATCATTGTTGTCACTAAATCACAAGTTGATTTGAGACATTAAAATGATTGTAACTAATTATTTATATTTTTAGAGACGAAAATTGATGTCACAATTAAAGCTTATAAAAAATTATTTCTCTCATATATTTAGGTATGAGATTTAATTTTTTTCACTAAAAATGAAGAATTACTGACGAATTGCATGTCGTAGCTAATAATTTCATAGCTATATTGTGTTGGTTGTAGTGCTAGTCAATGGTAAGAATATGAAAGAAAATCCTTCAACAAATCTGTAGTAGTAGCCTACCAAATCCAAAAAGCTTCCTATGCCAATCAAAGAGGTTGGCCTATGCTAGTTCTACTTTGCCTCAATCTTTTCAGTGTCCACTCAAATAACATTGCCGGAGACAATATGGCCCATGAAAGCCATAGACTTAAGCTAAAACTCCTACTTATAAAACTTAGCATACAACTCCCTATCTTTAAGAGTCTTGAGATTAATTCTGAGGTGATCTGCATGCTCCTACTCATCTCTAGAATATACAAAAATGTCATCGATAAACACAATCACAAACAAATAAAGGTACTGTCTGAATACTCTATTCATCAAGTCCATGAAGGCTATAGGTGCATTGGTCAACCCAAAACATTTTACCAAAGACTCGAACTATCCATATCGAGTTCAAGTAGTTATCTTTAGGATGTCATATTCTCTTACTTTCAACTGGTGATAACCTGACCTCAAGTCTATCTTTGAGAAAATAGTGGCACCCTAAAGTTTGTCAAACAAGTCATCTATCCTTGGAAGGGAATACTTGTTCTTGACTGTCACTTTATTCAATGGGAGATAATCAATCCACATTCTAAGGAAATATCATTCTTTTATACAAATAAGACAGGAGCACCACACTGACAAACACTTGGTCTAAAAAATCCCTTATCTAAGAGATCTCTTAATTGCTCGATTAATTCGTTCGACTTAGCAGGGGTCATTCTATATGGTGGAATAGAAATAGGTCATGTATTTAGGAAATCTATCGCAAAAGCAATCTCTCATCTGGAGGGGCTCTAGGAAAACTTTTAGGGAAGACTTCTAGAAACTCAGTAAGAATCGAAACTGACTCAAAGGTTGGAGACTCTACATCATCAGCCTTCACTCGCACGAGGTGATAGATACATCCCTTAAAGATTAGATTTCTATCCCTAAGATAGGAAATAAACCTACCCTTGGGTTCAATAGAATTGCCCTTCCACTCTAGGATCACTTTATTCAGGAATTTGAATTTAAATGCTCGGGTTCTACAATCAATTGAGGCATAGCAAGTATGAAGCCAATCTACACCAAGATCACATCAAAGTCAATCATCTCCAACTCTATAAAGTCGCCCGAGGTATCCCTATGATGGATGGACACTACACAATCTCTATAGACCCTTTCAGTTAAGATAAATGCACCAACGGGAAAGGAAATAGCAAAGGGTTAAAGAAAACACTCAATAAGAGCATCAAATCTACTAGCCATATATGGAGTTATGAAAGATAGAGTGTCACTCAAATCAAGAAATTGTTAGCAATCAAATAGAAAGACTCAAAGCATACCTATCACAACATTTGGTGTAACCTCTAGATCCTGTTGATTTCCCATCGCATATACATAGTTTGTTCCCTCACCTGCATTAGTTGTGGCACCACTCTGATTACCTCTGGCTGGTGGTGCAATATGATCATTCCATATATTGAACTCACTTAGAGCTTAAAAGGTGGAGAAACATTATCCTCGACATGTTATTGTACCGTATATATTCATTAACCTTTGTGTTTTATGCCAGGAATGATGATAAAAGTGTGTAGATACGGAATATTTAACAACTTAAAGGAAAGGATCAAAAATGTCAGAACTGTAGTCAAAATGAACATTATTGATTTATTTGGTTGATCACTGAAGTGCAACCAAGACCGCCGAATATTGAAGTGTTCAAACCCCCAAGCTAGTGACAAAAAGGCAATGCTGGTAGAGGTTCCGTAGATCACCAAACAAGATCAGCTATGAATAATGGCATCGCCAAAAGTTGCAAAGATTGGAGCTTTAAAGTGATGCATGAAAAGGCAGTCAAGTGCACATTTAGTGCCTCGCCAAAGTCCTCAGTGATGGCCGACCTTGACTGCCGAATAGTGCAACCACCTATTTAGTCGGGCAAAATGTGCATATGTATAAATAGAAATTGTACATCATCTTACACATATTCTGAGACTCTGATTATTCTGATCGAAAGCATTCAATATTGAGAGGGTACAAAAAACCTTCTCGAAGGCCAAGTACAAGGGTTTTGATTTTCAAGCTTTTGGAAGAGAATTCAAGAGATTAGAAGTACAAATCACAACTTGTTCCATTGGTATATATTTCTAACTTTTAAGTATGTCTAGCTAAAACCCCAATCTTGGGGGTGTGTATTTGATATGGATACTTGAATTACAGCAATACAATTGCCAAGTTCCACATAATACTTCAATACTCAAACAACCATACTATTCCTGTGGGATTACACCCCACCTCCTCATTGGGTTATTACACTGATAACAATCATCCATATTCTCCAAAACTGAGGTGTGCTTGAATGTCATAAAAAGTTGCACCGTTATCGAGGAACGGTGATTGTTAGTGTTAGAAGTTTGAGTTTGAACTTAATTTTTTGTAGTTAAACCTTATTTCTTTTTCTTTTTCTTTATGTTTATTTTTCTTAGTTAAAGCCATGTGTGATGTCATAAATGTGTATTGTGAAAATCTAGGGGATCTCAATAATCTCCATGACATAGATTGGGATTAAGTGGGAAGTATAGGAATGATTAGGTTGCCACCATTAGCTGGAAGTGCTATTTAAATATCATGAGCACTATTCTTTAGCTACTTCAGCTAAAGGGACTGTTTGGAGGTCTAGCCCATGAAGACACGCACGAGTATCTCTACACATTTGTCGATGTTTTCTGATCATTCAACTTTAGAGGTGTGACACAAGAGGCCATCTTGCTACAACTCTTTCTATTTTAACTATCTAGATAGGTCGCATGATGGTTAGCTTAACTACCTCATGCTTTAATCACATCATGGGATGAATTGCAAGATACATTCCTTTGATAGATTCTTTCCTCCCTTAAAGATGGTAAAACTCTAGAGAAGTATTGAGAATTTCAAGAGGAACCACTTTATGAGACATAGCTAAGGTTCCTGAAACTCCTACTCCAATGTCCAAGTCATGGAGTTTCAAAATACCTTCTTTTGCAACAATTCTATGTGAGTTTGGATTCTGTGAATAAGGGTATAGCCGATCATTTCATAAGAGGAGGTATCATAAAACAACTATTTGCTCCTTCTTCAGAGTCGCTTGATGATATGACCAAGATATATAGAGCTTGGTATACACGAGATGACCTTGTTTCCTCCACTAAAAGGGGACCATCCAAGGAACAATTAGCCAAAGACCAAGAAAGGGATAAAAGTATGGCAAAAATGTTAACTCGGTTGGATCTCTTGACAAAACATGTAATGGGTGGTGGTCAGAAACATGTGAATGCTTTTGATGCTTCTGGTGACATGTCATTTGATAGTGTGGCTTGTAATGGTAGTTACAGGAAGGAGGTGCACTATATGGGATATTAGGTCATGGGTTCTTTGCTGGTCTTTCCAAGGCCACCCAATAATTGAGGTTGGAATAATGGTGCTAGTTGGAGAGATAGAACTTTGCAAGATCAATTCAGAAGATGGCGAGAATAGGAAGGTAAGCAAAATCTCTACACTCTTACCTATGATAGGGTAAATCCTATAGAGCCAGTTGTGAGTGGAGAAGGCTTCTGAACTGTAGACATGTCGACTAGAATTTTGAACAAAGTTGAGGATTTAGACCAAGTCTTGAATGAAACAAAGTCAAATTTCGCAAATGATCTCGTGGCTATTTTTGAATAATTAGGCGTGGACACTCTTTATCAAACATCGATGAAATTGTTTATGGTAGATTGGTCTGTCAAAAGACTCGTTCAAATATAGTTTGACCTGTTTATGAGGGTGAATAAATTTATCTTTCCAGTAAATTCTATGGTCGTAGATTGTGAGGTGGACGTTGAGGTGCCTACCATACTCGGTAGGCCTTTTTTAGCTATCGAAAGGGCACTAGTTGATATAGGGAGAGGTTATTTGAAGTTCCAGGTGAATGATGAAGAGGTGAGCTTCAATATCTGTGAGATGATGAACAGGCCTTGTGATTTCCAAGTGAATGCTATTATTGATATGGTTGATCAAGTTGTGGAAAATGTAGATGAGTAGCCTATTTAGATAGTGAGTATTTGGATAAAATATTGTTGAATTATGATGAGGATGACATTGATGATGGTGAAGGAGTAGTTGTTGCTCTAATGGGCATTGGTAGTTTTTCAAGGGCTCCAACCAAGCTTGATATAGAATTGAAGAATCATGAAACGTAGCCAGCAAAGCCTTCTATCGAGACACCTCCGGATCATAAATTAAAGATTCTTCCAAGTCACCTAACATATGCCCTTTTGGGCATGAGTAACAACCTATCAGTGATAGTAGTTGTTGATTGGCAAGATGGGAAAGTTGAGGCTCTTGTAATAGTTCTTATAAAGTATGTTAAATCCATCAGTTGACATCATAGGTTTTCTTTCTGGAATTTTCACCTATAAGATCAAATCGGTGGAAAATTGCGAACCAAATTTGAAGAACCAAAAATGGCTTAACACTCCTATACAGGAGGTCATTAAGAGGTATATCATCAAGTGGTTAGATACATGAGTGATCTACCTAGTTGAGGATAGCAATTGGGTAAGTCCAGTTTGGTGTGTGAGTACGAAAGGGGGTATAACAGTGATTCCAAACGAGAAAGGTAAAATGGTTTCTTTGAGATCGATTGTTGGGTGGAGGATTTGCATGGATTTTATAGGAAATTAAATGTCTCCATGGCAAAGGATGACACCCCTTTACCATTTATGGAGCAGATGTTGGACCAACTCCCAAATTGGGGTTGGTATTGTTTCCTAGATAGATGTTCGGGGCATAATCAAAGATCAATTGCCCTAGAGGATAAAGGAAAAACCAACTTCACCTGCCTCTATGGGATATTCCCCTTCAACAGGATGCTATTTGAACTTTGCAATGCACCAGCAACTTTCCAAAGATATATGTTGCCTATTCTAAATGACAAAGTAGAGGACTCCATGGAAGTTTTCATGGATGACTTCTCAATGATATGGGATACATTTGAACAATATTTAACTCATCTTGAAAAAGTATTACAATGATGTGTTGAGACTAATCTAGTACATAGGTGGGAGAGTCACCATTTCATTGTCAAGGAAGGAATTGTCCTGGGGCATAAAACTTTGTGAAATGGTTTGCAAATTGGGCCAAAGTGGATATGATTGTCAGCCTCTTACCTACTATATCGGTAAAATGAGTAAGGAGTTACTTAGGGAACGTCAACTTCTATTGGCGATTCATAAAGGACTTTCCAAAAGTGACCAACCCACGGTGTAAACTATTGAAAACGAACTCCTCTTTTGTGTTTGATGCAGTATGAGGGCCTTAAACAAAATTGATTGAGGCCCCTATAATAGTATACCCTGATTGGTCCCAACCATTTGAAATTATGTGTTATGCAAGTGGGGTGTCCTCAGGGGCTGTGGTGGGTTGGAGAATAGGAAAGGTCTTTCACCCTATCTATTATGCAAGCAAGGCCTTGAATACTACCCAAAAGAACTGTATAATGACCGAAGAATAGTTATTGGCAATGGTTTATGCATTAGAAAAGTTTTGGGCCTATCTCTTAGGCACGAAAATGATTGTGCACATTGACCATGCCATTCTTTGTCACCTTATGGCAAAGAAAGATGCAAAGAAAAGACTCATTTAGTGGTATTGTTGCAACAAGAATTTGACTTTGAAGTGAAAGATAGAAAGGCATGTGAGAACCAAGTAGTTGATCATTTATCACGACATAATCCACAAAACTCAAATAGTGAGGAGAAAGACATGTCTGATAATTTCCCTGGTAAAACTGTAATAAGGGTGACAATAATCAATTCCCCTTGGTATGCTGATTTGACAAATTAGTTGGTATATGAGATTGTTCTAGCTTTCTAATCCTTACCAGTGGAGGAAGTTGCTATTTGATGCAAAGAAGTGTTATTAGGATGGGCCATATCAATTCAAACAAATGTGCCGATAATATGATTCATACATATGTGCTGGAGTCCACTATGGAGGCTACCTTAAAGGAGTGCCACTCTTCAGCAGTGGGAGGCTATCATGGAGGAATCTGTACTTCCTCTAAGGTCTTGCAAAGTAACTACTACTAGCTAACTAATCATAGGGATGCTCACGAATTTGCCAAAGCTTGTTCGAAATGTCAGCTTCAAGGCAATATTTCTAGGAGGCATAAGTTTCCTCTTACCTCGATTCTAAAGCTTGAGGTATTTTTTTTATCTGAGCTAACTTCATGGGACCATTCATGAGTTCATCTATCAATAGGTATAGTTTCCTAGCCATTGACTGCATTTCCAAGTGGGTGGAGGCAGCTGCCTTACCATCTAATGATAGCAAGGGTGTATTGCAATTCTTTAATAGGAACATCCTTACCCGATTGATCACTCCTAGAGCTATTATAACAGATGGTGGATATTATTTTTGCTATAGGATATTTGGGTCTTTGCTAAGTATGGAGTGAAGCATCGTGTGACAACTCTGTGTCACCCTCAAGCCAATGGACAAGTCGAAGTATCTAATATGGAGATCAAGGCAATTATGGCAAAAACAATGAATTGGAGGCGATATATTGGGCTAGCAAACTTGATGAAGCCATGTTGACATACCGTACAACATACAAAGCTTCCATTGGGATCTTACCATATCAATTGGTGTTTTGTAAAGCTTGCCATCTACCTATGGAAGATAAACATAGGGCCTTATGGAGTCTAAAGAGTTTAAATTTCAAGTATGATGAGGATCTGAATGCATGGCTCACTCAGCTCCACTTGCTTGATGAGTTTCGATTAAAAGCATATGAAAGTTCTTCTTTCTACAAAGAAAAGATGAAGAGATAGTATGATCTAAGGATTTTGAGAAGTGAATTTTCTATAGGAGACCCAGTGATGTTGTACAACTCAAGAATGTGGTTGTTTCTGGGTAAACTTAAGTCCAAATGGTCAGGACCCTTCAAGGTCACCAAGGTTTATGCAAATGTGTTATCAAAGTTACAAACCAAAAAGGGAAGAAACTCAAAGTGAATGGGCAGAGATTGAAAAAGTACTATGGAAAACCACTGAGTGTTGGGTGGTTGATGTCATGCATGTGGTTGAGGCTTGATTGGTAACAAACACCATCATGTCACGATATAAACTTAGTCGCTTCTTGAGAGGCAACCTAAGTGTTTGTCAATTTGAAATAATGTGTGCTGATAGTTACAGATGTCTAAGTTGAAATATAAAGAAAGAAGCAGTAGGGCGATGACATGATCAGTTCGGCAGATCACTGATTGGGTTTAGCGACCCTAAATTTCACCATCTCTTTGGTCATCCAATGACCCTTGAGTTGCTATTAAATTCAGTTTTCCAAAGTCCAATTTGGTATATCATCAAAATCTAATATTGACAGTCCATTTTCCTTCTTTTTAGGTCTACTGATGCTTCTTTATTGCAATTAATTTGGGGACTTTGTTGTAACTCAGTGTATTACCGAGATAAAATGATGAACCTAATTTTTACTACACTTCGGGACATCTGATGACCCTCTAGTGCTATAAATTTAGGTGGTTAACATTGCAACCCTGCGTATCACCAAGTTTGTTTTGTAGTACACAGTTTCTCATTCATTGGTACAATGGATAAGCTTAAAATACTGTAAGAAAATGTGGTCTTGAATGCACTTAGCAGATCAGTGAATATGTTCGGCAATGTAACTTGGTACCGCCATATTGCACCGCCCCACAGACCCACTTCTTTAAATGCATGCTTACTTTCCTTTTCTAACTCTTCATCTACCAATCTTATAAAGCACACCATACATACGTCTAGATTTTCTTTCTATCTTTTTCATAAGGATTGATGACATTAACTTCAACATTCTCGACTTCTTCATCTCCATTTGTCCACATAAGTCTTTTGGTATTTTGCTGACCCTAATTTCATTTGGTGATATCTCAGAAGTTGATAATGCTTGAAGATTAAATTTAGCATCTCAAGGACTTAGAAACTTGTTATGAATCTTTGTAGAATCTTGATAATGGTTGTTTAGAAGATAAGTGTTGACCCTGGGAAATGAATACGCTAGGTCGTTTAGGGTCTTTGATTTTCATGGATTTTGATTCAAAATATTTCATCATGTGATTTGGATTGTGTGTCATTATGAGGGTGCCTATAAGCTTTGTATTTGATAAGTAGGATTGCATGTCTATGGCCTTGTTTGATTCGTGTGCAAAAGGTGAAGTCTATGTAACCCACAATTTTGGATAAGCAACTTGAACTTGCCTAATGATAGATTGGGTGATGTCATTCTAAAGGGTAAGTCATAATTTGGCTAAAATCGTGTATGTGGTTTAAATGACAGGTAGAAATTAACATGTGAAATATGTATGATAATGCGAGGATAGATATGTTGTGTAAAATTCCCCTTATTTTGTTTATTAAACCATAAAAATGTGAATATTAAGTGAATTTGAACTACCAGTCAATGTCATTGATAGTCATTCTGACCACAAATTGACTTGATAATGTGTAAAAGTTACACACGCATTGCCCTTATTTGGCGTGATTTTAATCTTATGTCTGTCATTTTCGGTGATGACAACATTGATGTCGAATCTCCTCAGTGCTTCGCTAATTGCTTAGAACCATCGCCTAAAGTGATGGTGCTCCTGGATGTTGGTTGCTGCTGAGATCGGAGATGGCCATTTGGACTGCAGCATGTGTTTCACAATCCATTAAATTTATCCGGTGGGTAAAATAACCCCATTTTCCAAGATCTTTTCTAAGATTCTTTTCTTCTCCTTGTTCCTTACCCTTTGGCTAGCTTTGCTTGATAGGACAGGTACAGTTGAGGCCTTCAACTATGAAGGGTGTGATACGATTTCGAAAAAAGAAGGGCGATCTAAGTCCTAGTCTATTGGTACTTTTAAGATCATTGAGCAAGTGATAGGTGTGTCCTATATCTTCACTTGGCCACCCTAAAATGAAATCTCCATGGCCAATCCAGGTGAAACATATACCCTGACATGTACATGAAGGTGAAGGGAAACGTTTTCAAGAACAAGAGTGAGGCCATGGAGGACACTCAAAAATCAAAGTAGAGAAGGCTATCGAGAAAACCTTGTCTGACTAATTTGAAGCCATGAGGGAAAAGAACAAGATACGTAGGGAAAGAAAGTTTGCTAGGACTCATCGAGCCATCCCTTTAGCAGTAAAAAGTGATCCATCCCATAATAGGTCTATGAGTAGGGCTACTTGATGCAGTTGAGCTTCCTTCGATCGCAACCTTAGCATAATGCTGAGTGATCAGGGGAATGCTTTAACTCACTCCTTCATTTTATGCATTATTGTTATTGTTCTTCTACATTGAGGGCAATGTTTCTTTTTTTTTTTGGAGGGGATGAGTCCATTGAGTTGGGGCTATTTTTCTTGTTGATGTATAATTTAATCAATCCTTTGCTATTTGGTTGTAAATATTCTTTTATTTTTGGTTGTGATGGACAAGTAGTTTCTTTTTATCCTCCTTTTGTTTCGATGGATAAATTCTTGTGAATAATGTCCGTGGGTAATTGTTGGTAAAACCTGTGCATATGTGAAAAGTCATTGTAAATATATTTTATCATGCCTCTAGTCCTTAGCGATCTGAGTGTTGATAGTCCATATCGATTTGAATAGTTCCATGGAGAAGAAGCATGTACTAACTCACCAATTAGCCTTTCTCTGGTAGAATCAATGCATGAATGAATTTGGTGTATCTTGAGTTGACTATGTGAGTATCTATCTTAGACATGCAATGATCGTGAAATATGAGTATGTGTTGCCACTGTTTGAATGTGGATCCATTTTGCCTATAAGAGTTTAGGAAATTGTTGAAAGGCATGTTTGTAACATTTAGAACTTTCCCAATTTGTTAACTTTGTTGAATCCAGATACGGAAAGTACCTCAGGCCTTCTTTGGCTTCTTTTGAGTCCATTTGACCATATAAGCCTCCATTGACATTGAATTTAATCCCTTGTGACCCCGTTTGAGCCTTGATCCTTTCTTTGGCTACCATGTAGCCTTTACCTTTATTTTGAAAGATTAATTCATCTTTTTTCTTACCATTTCCTTCTTGAGCTGAAGTGAGCGAAAGTAGTGGCCAAAGAACAAGGTTGGGGTTCTTGGTAGAAGAGGGGTGTCTCCCATTCTAATAGTTGAGGAAAGAAATAGAAAAAGAAAGAAAGGAGATGATTCCTTGAATGAGAAGAAACAAAAAAGTGGAAAAAATCAAGAAAGAAAAAGAATTTTCTTGAAAAATAGGACCCTCAAGAAGAATTGAAGAATAGTTTCAATAGGACACCAAAGATTGAGAATCAAAAGAAAAAAGATTTCAATTGGAAAAGAAAAAGATTGGGGATCAAAGGAATCATAGCGTAGTGACTGTGTGTAGGGTTCAAGGAGGGATAAGCCACTATTACCTATATCCTATCCTATCTGTCCTTAGGCGCTCATTACAACTCTAATAAAGTCCTTTGGGATCCTAATCTGGATGAAATTGAGTAAACACCGATTAAGAATAAGGGAAAGAATATTGGTTGAAGCTTACATGTCATTTCATATTTGTGAGAGTGAGTGTTGAATATATCCTTAGAATCAATGTCCTAATCTTATGTGTATAGAATTTTCTTTGTTGTGAAGGCAAATATTGATGTTTTTGGGCAGTGATTAACAACTACAGGATCAATTGTGAGCATCGCATTGTCTTGAGCACTCTTTAGTTATCACTTGAGGCTTTGAAACTCGTGTAAGTAGTTTGTGGAAGCTTTGACGATTAACAAAAAAGGGGGACTGTACATGTTGCTCCTTGTGGCCTATCTGCTACTATTGAGCTTTGGAATGGTTGGTGTTGGATTTGCTTGAGGGAAAGCAAAGTGCTTTGAGGGTGTTGATGAGTCTATATATCTTGGACTCATTTAGAGCATAGAAAGGAAAGAAATACTATCCTCAATGTGTTATTATACCTCATCTATTCATTAACGTTTGTGTTTTATGACAAGAATGATGATAAAAGTTGATAGATGGGCAATACATATTAACACAAGAAAAAGGATAAAAAATGTCAGAAGCACAGTCAAAAGCGACATCACTGATTCATTTGGCAGATCGCCAAAGTGCAACCAAGCCTGCCAAATATTATTGCGTTCAAAACCCCTAAGTTTGTGACAAAAAGGAGATGTGGGTAGAGGTTCGGCAGATTGCTCAACAAGATACGCAATGAATAATGGTGTCGTTGAAAGTTTTAAAGACTGAAGAATTCAAGTGGTGCATGAAAAGGAGGTCAAGTGAACATTTAGTGCATCATTGAAGTGTTCTACGACAGTGTACCTTGACCATTGAATGTTTCAACCGTGTGTTAAGTCTGGAAAAATATGCACAAGTATAAACAAAAATTATACATCATCTTACATATATTCCATTACTCTGATTATTCTGATAGAAAGCAATCCATATTGAATGAGTAGAGAGAACCTTCTTGAAGGCAAATACAAGGATTTTGATTTTCACGATTTGGCAAGAGAATTCTAGAGATTAGGAGGATAAATCCCAATTTGTTTCATTGTAGTTCCTCTTACCCATAACCATGGCTACAAATATTGGTATATATTTCTTACTTTTAAGCATGTGTGGCTAATAACCCAATGTTGGGGGTATGCATTTGATAATGGGTACTTTAGTAATTAGCTGGGTCGATTATATTTTGAATGTTTTGATATTAATTTGTGTGAATCCATACTTATTTCTATGTATAACCTATCATCCTAGGTTGAAAACTAAGGGATATCTTTAAATCTTTAATTACTGAATTAATTTGTATGATTGTAGTGGGTAATGAGTGTGATAGCCAAATATACTTTCGACGTTCCAGTTGAATGCCATAGAATTGGGTTCAATGGCTAAAGTAGTAGAGGATTTGCTGATAATTGCTCAGGCTAAGTGTGTCCTTGAGTGATTTGTGTATGCATCCATAACAAGTTCATATGGAACACCCTTGCTATCTTAATAGAAGTATTATTTACTAGCAATCCTAGGTTTCTCATGTATTGTTAACTCAAACATATAAATATTTAGACCTAATTAATTAGGTCTTGTCCCATATCCACACTTGCTCAACATTTCTCTATACTAGTTGTTTCAAATCTAATCTCATAATTGCTAGAATGCTAGTTTTATTTTACTTGCAACCTCACATTTTAAAACTACAATTCCAAGTTCAATGTAATACTTCAATACTTGAACAACATTACCATTCCCTATGGATTAAACCCCAACTTTTTGTTGGGTTATTATAATGATAATGATCATTTACATTCTTATTGTGCTTAAACATCATCACAGTAGTAGAAGACTAGGTCGTATTATGATCTATCCAACCACAATGTAGCAACCATTCCCTCCCTCTTTAAACTCTCTCAAATGAATCTTGCCACACTTTACACAATGTGACTTCCCTTTCAAACCAAAGGACATATCATCCTGAGACTGAGAACCTTGTGCTTTGAAGTTCTGTTGACCTTGGGACTTCTGACCTCACTTGTTACTTGGAGCTGGAGCACTCATTACAGATGGTGCATAACAAGAAGATCTCTTCTAAAAGTAGGACTTGTCTCCCTTACTCCACTTATATTTGCTATGCTGAGGCCCTGCTGACTTAGCCTTCTTTCTCAAATACTCCACCCTATCCCACTTCCTATCCTTCTAAAGTTGTTGTGCATGGACCATAAGCCTAGAGACATCCATCCCTGGGATCAGATTTTCACTTTACGCTCCTTCTTTCATGTGTTTTCCCAAGCCAGATATGAACTTCCTTATTATTGCCATCATATATAGGAGAACACCTAGATAGATAGATGAACTTGAGGTTGTATTCTTGGACAGTTAACCACTCCTGCTTCAATTTCACGAACACTTCTATATATGCATCGCTCAACTCCTGCAAAAATAAATGATCAAGGAATTCATTCTCAAATTCACTTCACTTAGCAAGCTCAACATCTTTACCTTGATCCTCTTCCCATTGGCTGTACCAAATGTTCACCAAATCCTTAAAATGATAGGAGTCAAGTTCAACTTCCTCAATTTTGGTTGCATGCATAACTTTCAAAACCTTCCATATCTCATCAATGAAATTTTAGGGGTCTTCCTCAACTTTAGACCTGGTGAAGAGTTTTGGGTTCATCCTCAAGAAATTCCTAAGTCTTCTTGTGATAGTGGGCTCCTAGGAACTCTAGCTAGGAGCCTGTGAACCTCAATTACCACTTTGGGAGGCCACTAGATGGGTAAGAATAACAATGTCTCCTCTAAATTCTACCTCTAAAATGTGAGTTGGCTGAGTGGTAGGCATATAAGGAGCCCTAAATCCTCTGACAGGTTGACCTTGGCCTCTCGTGCCTATCTTTAGAGGAACCTCTAGCAGAAGATTCCTAGCATTTAAAGTCGACACATCTCTTTCGATGACGGTATACTTAGGAGGCATGATCTACAAATACGTGAGGCACGAGTCAGATAAATGTTTTCATAGAGATAAACTCTATAACATGAACTAGGAATAATGAAAAAGTGTAACCATTCCTAATGACTCATAGCCTCCTTCTTATAAAGTGTGGTACAAAAAACACACATAAAAAAGACTCTACTAGATGCAGCTTCATAGACTCTTTAGGATTCTTAAACTCTATGCTCTAATCACAAGTTTGTCATGCCCCTGGAAGGTACCCTTGGCATGACAGACACTTTAAGAACCATCATTGATTCCCCAAGAGACCACCTGGACTCATCATCATATCACACTGTACAGAAGAATATACTCAAGTAAAGCCAAGAATTATCAATTAACTAAATCCCAATTTCAATAATAGTTCTTGGGGAACAAAAGTTGGAAAATAAATAACAGTCAACTAATCACTGATCAATATCTTTGAAACCTCTAGTTCCAGTATTGAAGGTACCAAGGCAAGTCTCGGGCTATATGAAGCAAATAACATTAATAAAAATAAAATAAAAGAAGGTCCTTCCACATAGCAAGTCTGGAATGAGAAGATTAGTCCTTAGTGATGCACCAATTGAGTACCACTATCACCTATATCTGCATCATAAAATGATGCAGGCCCAAATGGATGTAATACATTGAATATACTAGTATGTAAGATAGATAGAAAAATAAGTAAGGCTCTACAGTCAATCTTAATAATCTCAATAATCAATAAATCAACTTAACAATTTATCTAATCATCTCAATCAAAGATTGCAAGGTTTCCCATTAAAACAATGCTCCTAAAAGGGAACTCTAGTACGCAAGTCAATCGAATCATTTATGCACACTTAGGGAGTTTCTTATAACACCCCTCATGTTTTTAGCTTGAAAAATTAAAAGAAAAGAATTTTGCTAAAGGTCTAACCCTATGAGCTAATCTACGGCCAATAGAAGAAACAAGTCATAGGTGTGTTCGTGAAAGTTGCCCAGTGAAAATGGTTGAAGGATTTTTAGAAGATGACTTACGAGTTACCAATATGTACCATGTAAGAAATCATATCTCGTCAATAGTATTTATAGAAATCATCTCTAAAGGACATAGACTTTTCTATGTCTGGAACACTTCTATGGAACAACTTGCAGCCCGTAAGTGAAGCTATGGGTCATTCCGTGTGTTCGTTGGTTAGAATCTGCAAATTCTAGAAACTTGAATTTTGTGACACAAAGTACTATGGATTGATGTACGGACCTTATCTTGAACCACAGTTCATAGGAAAGGTCTCATGGATGGCTTCGACGGTTTTTAATGAAGAGTGTTGTTTACATTTTCAATTCTCTTAAGTACTAAACTATGTTATTTTGGCTACCCTAGCTGAGTTAACCAACCTAACTTCTATAAGTCTTATCCCTAATACAATCAAAGACTTTAATCCTCAAAATTCTCTCAAGGATTCTCAATATTTCCCTCTCTAAATTAAGGGTTCTACTGAAGCTAAAGCCTGAAAGTTTGACTAAGGATTTCCATATTTTTCTCCTCAACTTATAAAGTATTCTACTTGAGATATGTAATGCTTCATTCATAGATTAGTTTCATCCATGAAGCCTAATTAAAACATTCTTTTTATCAATGTTTTAAGATGATTTCTTATGGGCTTTTAAGCAATGATTCCTACTGCATAGATTATGATTCTTATATAATGATTATAGCTAATTATGCATGAATATGATGAATTTCATGATGTATATGATTTTCAATAAAAAGGACATGATTTCAAATATGCATGATTTAGGCTTAATGACTTGATGTGATTTCCTTCATCAATAATCCAATATGATTTTTAATTGCATATTTTCTCTATGAATCCTACCAAATTGCAAGATTTTGACTTAATTGTCCATTGATCCACATTAGTCCTAGTCCCTTATTATGAAGCTATGGATTCTACGGCTATGAACTAAAGTATGAAAAAGCATGTTTTAAATGATGACGATAATGATATTATGACAATGATGATGTTGTAAAAGCTGTGATAAAGAGGGTGATGAAAACTCAAATGTTTATGAAAATGTTAACGTGAGAATATCTACCCACCATATATTAAAAGCAAGGAAGATGAACTATTCTTATGGCATGATGTTTCATGAAATGTTATGATGATCATTTTAAATGCTATGAAAGTATGATTTTAAATTAAGTATGAACTATGTTGAAAGCTATGTATATGCATGATTTTCTTATTCCATGGGATGTGGCTTACACAAAGAGGGATTTTGTTGATTCCATAGCCCTTTAACTCTGTGCTACCATAGTAATTATGTTTATATCTTATGCCTTAAAGGCATGCTAATGGATCTATATAGCTTTAATGGATACTCACCGTGCTAGGATAGAGAATAAAGAGTGGTGTCAAATGATGGTTCTTACCATGCTAGTATTAAGCTTATAGGGTGAGGATCGAGTCTACCTAGGCAAAGTAGACTACTCTTATCTTAATGTAGAGTGAACAATAAGATTCTAAGTAATAGTATGCATGGTCTTATATATCGGTTATGGTCTTATTCCCTTTTACGTATGTTAAGGTTATGAAAGAATTTTATAATGCTTCTTCCAATGATTTTAAACTTGCATGCTCACACATATTGTGTCCTTATCCAATTGATTATGATTATACATATTGATATTATTGTGATGTCCTTTGTTTCATAGAATACCTACATACTTAGTGCATTTCACATACTAACGCATACTTCTTTGCCTACATGATCTAACCATGTGGGGACGAACAAGGAGGTGACCATTCCATTCTGTGGCTAGATTCAAATTTTGAGCATAAATATTTGTTGATGAGTTTCCATGCTTCGGAACAAGCCCTTTATGATGCTTTTCATTTATGTTGAGACATAATCACTTTCTTCTTTGATGCATATCTTGAGGGTGAGCTAGTGAGATATGTGCTCGTAACAACCCCCAGTTTAGGAGCCCTAAGTGTAGAAAAGTTTACCAAAAAATAATTGAGAACCTGGATTACGAGACAATCTATGATGCGTAAGTCATCCTATGGACCGTACAGACGATCCTTAAACATAAACCTTTACGAAGGAGAAAAATTTCCAAGTTTGGGGTAACCCACAGACCTAGTTATTGCCCGTATTGTATTTCACGGCTCGTTGATAGGTTCTTGAGAAGGATCCCATACATGAAGGCAATATGGAGCTTTTAGGAAGGAGATTTATGAGTTATCTGAGTACCCGTAGAATGGAATATGGCTTGTGTGAGGTGTCATGAAATGAGATCAGAAATAAGGTGAACATTTGGCTATGTGTGGAAGGATTTTATGAGTCCAACCATGATCGGTAAGTAATTGTACAACTTATCCTTTTAGTCATGGTTTCTAATTCAACAAAACTCAAATTTTGTGATTCTTAGGTTAGCCATTGGATGAGAGGACTTACAGCCTATGAGTCAGCTTATGGCTCATAATTGGGGTCTCATAGATGGCTTCCGACAGTTTTTAAGGAGGGGAACTCGATCATTTCCATCAATTAGAATTCAAGACCATTTCATTTTTGGAATGGTAAAGGAACCTATATTATATTTAAAACCCTAGTTACCATCATTCCATTCTCCTAAATTCTTCAAACCAGAAAAGAGATCCTAAAGAACTCCTAAGAACAAGCTTGTGTTTCCAAATTTCTTCCCCCAAGTCTTCAATTTTGAATCCCTCTAGTTCCCTAGGTATGTGAGTTGATTTATGGGTATCCTTTCACCCATAAAGTTCCTTATTAAGCATTTTATCTTTTCTTTAAGTTCCTAAATTCTAATGCATGCTTATGATGATTTTATGGTTCCTATGCTACTATATGATGCTCATAAAGTTCAATGATTATTTTGTGAAGTAGATCTACACATATTTTTGAAATGTGATGTTGATACTATGATGGGTATTGATATGATTAAGGTTTGGTGATTTCGATGTTCCTTTTTAAAGAAATTTCTTAAGACTTACGTGATCTATCATTCTTTCATACATCAAATAAGCCCACCTTAATTTTCAATGAAAGTTCTTATGAATTATTACTATTATTATGGCATTTATCAAGAGCTTCAAAGTTGAAGTTTATGAAAGATATATGTTTAATGGTTATTGCCTTAAAAGTTGATGAGATAGATTCTTAAAGCTCGACCTATTCCTATGATTGCTAATGATTCTAAGAGCATGTTTTAAAATTTTTTGTGGGACGACTTAGCACTAAGAGGACTTGTTATGACCCATGCCTAGAGCTCAGACTTACATGTTGCATGGGTAATCCGAAGGGACCCCAAGAAAGCTCTTACCATATCATTACACATCCTTGGTTGCGGAAGCAATAAAGTATAAAAAGAGATGGTAAATAGGGATAAACGGGCCTAGGGAACAACTTGCATATCATAAACATCAAGAGTCAAGAGAGATTCAAAGCTCATAGCATTATACATAACATGTCCAACAACACGTCTAACTATAGAACTTAGCGAGTGTCAAGACAACCAATTGGACTCACCCTCATAGTCAATACACGCAAAAGGAAAAATAGTCTTAATATATAGCATGAGATCATAAACATTGTCCCCAAAATGAAAGACTTACCAACTATCTTTGAAGAGAAATTGCACTAGCACGTGGAGGAGGAGGATGATCAAGTGGGGTTGTGGTTCCTACATGGTGATATCATGTAGGCAAAAGTATGTGTCAGTAAATTTAAATGTACTAAGTATGTAGGATACATTGCAACAAGAGATAGGCAACATGGTCAAAATGCATAATGATACCCAGTAGAGAGCATAATAACAAAATTGCATGCATGGTCAATGCTTGTAGTAAAACATGCTTACATAGAATAGTTTACATATGTAGGAAGAGACCATTATGAGTAACCAAGGCCTACCACCTTGCTGGCGTGGTGATTGAGGTACAAACCCCTCAAAAAGGTTGCATGGGCCTACTACCTCCCAAGCGAGGCAATTGAGGTACAAACCCCCCCCAACAACGTTGCACGGGCCTACTACCTCCCGCCCAATAAGGTTGCATGGGCCTACTACCTCCTGAGTGAGGCAATTGAGGTATAAGCCCCCCAACAAGTTTGCATGCGCCTACTACCTCCTGAGCGAGGCAATTGAGGTACAAACCCACTAATAAGGTTGCACAGGCCTACAACTTCCCAAGTGAAGCAATTGAGGTATATACCACCGAACAAGGTAGTTCAGGCCTACTACCTCCCAAACAAGGCAAGATACTTTTAACGAAATCAGCCCATTTATACCATACTTTCATCATCATAAAGTCATATGAGTCATAGGTCATGCATTGGAACATCATTGGCTCAAAAACCCTAACCCGTACATTTTATCAAACACTTGGTGGGTGTGTAATGCTAGTGAAAAATCATACAATTAAAGAGTGAAATCATGAAAGAAATCTTGAAGTAAATCATCCCACTAATACTTGGTAACACAATTATACAATATACATCAAGACTTTTTGTCAAATCTCAAGTTAGATCAAAGATTTATAACTAAAAACATAATGCTAAAACAGTCACACTTTTACAAAACCCCAACATATTTCATAGTCAAATTCATAGTAATAGACCGATATGCTAAATCAACATAAAAGCATGTAACTTAGATGAAATAGAAGATTGGACACCATAGCCGGAAGGACCCAATGATTGAAATCCACATACCTTGACTTTGGAGAATCCTTGAAGAAGATTGGAAATGGAGACTTGAAGCGTAAATGAGAACCTTAAGATTCATATTGAGTTTTGGGACTTGAAATTTAGAGTGAGATATTTGTCTAAGTGTTTTAGTGCATATTAGGGAATGTCTTGTGTGATATAAGGGTGAAATATGGCCAAGTATAAGTATTTTCATGCATGGAACACTTAGGCCCAAGACTCAAAAGTCTTGGACCGAATTCAAAAAAAATTGACAGAAATAACTCTAGTCTGCATCGCGCCAAGGGCGCGGACTACTCACTAGAAATCGCATTTCGTGATTTTCAAATCTTGATACGGTTGCTTAAAAATGATTATACCCATTTCACACTCAATTTGACCCCCTGATCAAGAATATGAAGTCGAATTTTCGATATCACGCATGAATTTAGAGATATATGGAAATTAATATTCGGGGCACTTTCGAGGCACATTTTCAGGCACTTTTTGGGATCATTTCAATATCTCCCCCTTCGGAACATTTATCTCTGAATGTCAAAGAAACGTATATAAGAAGAGTAGTCATGAAGGAAATTAGCCGCAACAAGAATGCATCAACTCACTCAAAGCATCATTTTCAAAATCTCAAACCTAAATGTAAAAATCACCATGAACTTTGTCAATATAAACGTGAATGCATGCAAATGACTTAGGGGCTGAAACATGAGACATGAAATCATATAGAAGACTTAGAATTAGTACCTTAGGCTTGAGAGAAATGGAAGAGACAATGCTATCATCTTTGCATGTCCGCTTCAGCCTCCCATGTAGCACTTTCAACTTGTTGATTTCTGCAAAAGACCTTAACGGAAGCAACATTCTTGTTCCTCAACCTCTTCACTTTTCTATCCAAGATCTCTACTGGAACTTCTTCACCTGAAAATTTATCTTCAACCACCCCCATAACGTCAAGAGGCCCAAAAACATTAGGGTCACCTATACATTTCCTCAACATAGGCACATGGAAAATCGGATGAACCAATTCCATTTCACTGGGCAAATCAAACTCGTAGACCAGCTTACCAATCCTCCTCATCACCTTATAAGCACCCATAAATGTTGGACTTAGTATACCCTTCTTACCAAAATGGACCATACCCTTCATGGGTCACCAACTTTTCGTTCAAGCTCTCTCCTTGTCACGTCGGCAAAGGACTTTTGGCTACTTTGGGTTATTTTCAACCTTTCTCTAATCAACCTTACCTTCTCCATAGCATCCATGACCAGATCCAAACCCAACAAAGCCATCTCTCCCACTTTAAACCACCCAACAAGTGATCTACAATGTCTACCATAGAGAGCCTCAAAAGGAGCCATACCAATGCTAGAATGATAGCTATTGTTATAAGCAAACTCAATCAATTGAAGATGATCATCCCAGCTACCCTTGAACTCCAAAATACAAGACCTAAACATATGCTCAAGAGTTTAGATAGTTCTTTTGGCTTGGCCATCCGTTTGAGGGTGGAAGGTCGTACTAAGTTTAATCATTGTACCAAGACCCCTTTAGAAGGACCTCAAAAAAATGTGAAGTATATTGAGCACCACTATCCGATATAATGGATAAGGGAACCCCATACAACTTCACCAACTCATGAATGTACAAATTATCATAATCTCCAGCCCCATATGTAGTTTTAATCGGAAGAAAATTAGCCAATTTTGTCATCCTATCAACCACAACCCAAGTAGAATCAAAACCCTTTTTATTCTTAGGCAACCCAACCACAAAATCTATGTTGATTTCCTCTCACTTCCAAGTAGGAATCTCTATGTCTTGGTTACGCCACCCAACCTTTGATGTTCGGCTTTGACTTGTTTGCAACTATAGCAACCGGATAAAAATTTGGTAATGTCTTTCTTCATACCTCCCAACCAGAACACATCGCTCAAATCCCTATACATCTAGTTAGAATCAGGGTGAATAGAATAGGAAGAATTATGAGCCTCATCAAGGATCTTCTTTCTCAAATCATCAGCATTAGGCACACACAACCTACCTTTGTACCCGCAGGAACTATCTCCCCCTTAAGAGAAATCCTCCACCTTGCCCTCTTTCACCAAGGCCTTCAATTCTAACAAGGAGGGATCAAGATGTTGCTTTGCTTTCACCTCATCAACCAAGGAAGACTTTTAACTAGCAAGAACCACAATGCAACTATTATCCACCACTTCCAACCTAACCCCCAACCTAGCCAACCAATGTACCTCCTTAGCCACCTCTGTGCCCCCACCATCAACATGAGCTAGGCTATCCATAGACACCCTACTCAAAGCATCCGCCATCATATTAGCCTTATTGGGATGATAATGCACACTGATATCATAATCATTAAGAAGTTATAACCACCTTCTTTCCATCAAGTTGAGATCTTTTTGAGTGAACACATATTGGAGGCTCTTATGATAGGTAAACACATCAACATACACCCCATACAAGTAGTGACACCAAAATTTTAAAGTAAAAACAACGGCGGCCAATTCAAGATTATGAGTAGGATAATTCATTTCATGCACTTTGAGTTGCCTAGAAGCATAGGCTATTACCTTACCATTTTGCATCAACATACAATCGAAACCAACCCGGGAAGCATCACAATATACAACAAACCTTTCCAACCCTTCCGGTAGAGATAAGATAGGAGTAGAGACAAGCTTATCTTTCAAGGTTTGAAACTTTTTTCACACATATCGGTCAACACAATCTTATCCTTCTTTTGGGTCAACTTTTTCATGGGAGAAGCAATAGAAGAAAACCCATTCGCAAACCTCTAATAGTAACTCACTAGTCCCAAGAAACTTCTAATGTCTGACGAGGTAAATGGTCTAGGACAATTTCTAATCATATCCATATTTTTAGGATCCACCTTAATACTATCCCCCGATACCATATGACCCATAAAGGCAACTTCTTTCCATCAAAATTCACACTTCTCATATTTAGCATACAACTTCTCCTCCCTCAATCTTTGCAACACTATCCTCAAATGAGCCACATGCTTCTCTTCACTATGAGAATAGATAAAAACATCATCAATAAACACCACAACAAAAAAATCAAGGTAGGGTTTAAAGACCCTATTCATAAGATCCATAAAATGGCGGTGCATTGGTCAACCCAAAAGACATCACCACAAACTCAGAATGCCCATACATAGTCTGGAAAGCCATCTTGGGAATATCACGCTCCCTCACCCTCACTTGATGATACCCGGACTGAAAATCAATCTTAGAGAAGTGGCTAGCGCCTTGAAATTGGTCAAACAAATCATCAATTCTTGGAAGAGGATACCTATTCTTGATGGTGACCCTATTAAGTTGCCAGTAGTCAATGCACATTCTAAGAGACCCATCCTTCTTTTTCACAAACAACACCGGTGCACCCCAAGGTGATTTGCTAGGCCTAATAAAACCCTTTTTCCAACAAGTCCCTCAATTTGCTCCTTCAACTCCTTTAACTCCACCAGGGCCATACGGTAAGGAGGAATAGAAATGGGTTGAGTATCCGGCAGGAGGTCTATGCCAAAGTCTATATTCCTATCGGGAGGAACACTAGGAAGGTTGTTTGGAAAGACTTAAAGAAACTTATTTACCATCAGAACCAACTATATAGGAAGGACCTTGGACTCCACATCGCTAACCCTCACAAGATGATAAAGACACCCCTTAGAGATCAACTTACAGGCTTTGATCAATAGAGGCATAGCATGCATGCAACCAATCCATCAAAGAATGATATCAAGAATGGACTAAAGTGGCAGATTACTAATCCGTTGTACGAACTAATCATACCGAGGGTTCGAATCCCTCTTTTTCCGTTGATGACTTAATATTTTTTCAAATTTTGAAATCCTTTGTTCTTATTCTTAGTAAAATGTGTGGAATGGACCAAATCCTAAGAAAATTGGAAAATCAAGCAACGAAGAACCCTTTTTATTTTAATCTTCATGTCCAGGATTACGTCCGGGATCATTAGATAGGAATCCAAAGATGAAGAGAGAAACAAAAAATATTACTACTATGTAAACGAAGAGTTTAAGAGTAAGGGGAACAAGCACACTTTGAGAGCGTAGTACAATAGAGAGTTGTATACTGCATTTGGGAATGATGAATCACTCCCGAAAAAGGCTCTCCCTATTTGTTGGACCGTAGATGCAACGATTTACTTCATAATAGAAAATATAGCTAGAAGGGCTATTTCACTAGCAACATCTAAAACTCCTATACGAACTGAATTCATTATTTCATAATGTAATAGAAAAAATGTAGAAAAGGCTCTTAGATATGAATCAAAACCGCATGTTTCTTTTTTTTTTTGAAAAAAATATTTCTTTTGTTTCTTCGCCCTTTGCATTCAAAGAACGAATTAAATAAATGATTCAATGGGTCAGAACTTCATCTGGGTTCGAATCCTACTGAGAGTTCCTCTAGAGATCAGAAATTATTGAAAAAACAACAAGAGGACTCTTTGGTATAAGTTCCTTGGCTTAGACAGGGCATTTAGTCCATGTTGCTATTATTGCATTCAAAGGGGAATATGTTCAATGGAATAATTTCTTAGATGTATTACCGCACCGCCAAGGGTTAGGCCCATTCATTCTCAACGAGTCCATAAGAAATGATCCCATTTTTTCATCGGGTACGAGTAAAGACCAAATATCTTGAGCGACCGATCCGATAGAACAACTCAAAAGATAAAGAAGTATCATTAATCTCTTCATGCTCGTTCCAAGATCAAAGTACCATTTTTACAAATAAGAATCCCCTTCGTTACATGATTTCTTCTTCATAAGGATAGATATAGGCTTTATAAGGCAATTACTTAGAAAATGTCCATTCCGACGAGAACAAATTTTTGGTATAGCTTTTGCCATATTTTATCATCTCGCAAATATGAGTCAGAGATATATGGATATATCCATTTCATGTCAAAATAGATAATTTATGGTTGACTTGGTTGGACTAAAAAATGAAGTATCCAGGCTCCGTTTAGAAAAAACCCAATTAGATTAGTAAGATATCTATGATTGCTATTCATATTTTTCTTTGTAAAGAGATCCTAATTGTCAAGCAAAGTTATCTCAACACTAATAAATACTTGTATAAAATGAATTGAAAAAAAAGGAAATACAAAAAGAAATGGTAATGGGAGCATTTTTCCTTGCATAGTACCGGAAAGTACGGATTCAGGGTTCATCCCTCAATCAAGCGCTACTTGAAAGTTAGGATAGATTCCACTCTCAGTTAGTACGTACCTTTTTTTAAGCAAGAACCCTTAATAATTCGTATCCTGTACCCTTGGGCTACTTCACTGACACGATGGTCAGAGTTACAAGCTGCTTTGATAGAAGTTGGTTAAGATAGATAGAAGAAAGTGCTA
The DNA here is from genome assembly GCA_011800125.2 of Solanum clarkiae. NCBI lineage: Eukaryota > Viridiplantae > Streptophyta > Magnoliopsida > Solanales > Solanaceae > Solanum > Solanum clarkiae. The sequence continues at coordinate 1,595 of JAABOM020088436.1, read as the reverse complement.
GCATAAGGAAGAGATTCTATGGATGGAAATAGGCCCTTCCTCGCTTTTAAGGTTTCGGCTACTAGACTTTCGCCATCTAGGGTGCAGCATTCATACTGCTTCACCTAGCAGCACGATGCTTGTATTGCTCTCCCACAACCCCGTTTTCACGGTTTAGGCTGCTCCCATTTCACTCGCCGCTACTACGGGAATTGCTTTTTCTTTTTTTTCCTCTGACTACTAAGATGTTTCAGTTTGCCAGGTTGTCTCTTGCCTTCCCATGAATTCAGCAGCAGTTCGAAAGGTTTCCCTATTTGGGAATCTCCGGATCTATGCTTATTTTCAACTCCCCGAAGCATTTCGTCGATTACTACGCCCTTCCTCGTCTCTGGGTTCCTAGGTATCCACCCTAAGCCTTTCCTCGTTTGAACCTCACCCTTCACTTTTAAGGCTATGTCATCCTAAGGTGCTGCTAAATGGATGGATAGAATCAAATAAAACAAGGATACCACACTTGACATAGACCCAGTTCTATAATAGAATCAAATAAAATAAGGATACCATCCAAAGGACTCGAAATCCTCATGTTAACGGTTCCTAGATAGGAACAACGCTTGTAAGGAGTCCTATTAAAACCAAGAAATATAGGCCTACCTGCCATCCACACCAGAATAAATAGAAATTCCTTATTCAGAGTATTACTTTTTTCTTTATTGGTAGAAACCCACTGATTGTCCAGTTCATTAGGGAACGTCTTTTGAAGTGACAATAGGGGTATCTTTCTTTTCATCATTTTCCAAAAAATTGATAGTTTTGGCGGGTATCTAAAAGATATTTTTTGTTTTCCATCAATTTTACATGTGTCAAAAAAATGTTGTGACATTTCGGTTAGCTCTTGGGGAAGATCAGCCTGTTATCCCTAGAGTAACTTTTATCCGTTGAGCGACGGCCCTTCCACTCGGCACCGTCGGATCACTAAGGCCGACTTTCATCCCAACTCGATGGGTGGGTCTTGAAGTCAAGCTCCCTTCTACCTTTGCACTCGAGGGCCAATCTCCGTCCGTCCTGAGGAAACCCCTATGATCCTGAACCAATCTTACCTGGGATCGCAAATCACAAGTTTGTCTATGAAAAGTGGATCTAATTGTATTAGTGTCTATAATTGATTGCTTCTGGGTAATACTAATCAATAGGACCTCATTGGTAAGTGCTATAGGATTTCGTACATTGGAACCCTTGGTTATGGACCCGAATCTGATAGTATAAAAGACGACCCCATTTATTTATTATCCTTTATTTAGAATCTTAGTCTAGTATTTTCTTTTTTTATTTAAAATTTAGATATTTGTTATAATTAATTGTTTGTTAAACCTATCAGATCAGTTAACTAAAAAATGGATTATTCCTTTGCTTTTGGAAGACCCGATCACATAATTTCATTAACGCCCCTCTAAGCCTTCTATTTCACTTCTATTTCATCTGTTATTGTTTAGGAATAAAAAAGGATACACAGATAGAGTACGAAATAGACTTTTTTTATTAGATTAAATTAAATAAAATTATTATTAAATTATTACTAAAACTAATAAAAGAAACCCTCGAATCACTAATCAAAT